>PVIR01004944.1:0-75490 GCA_004026965.1 Petromus typicus
TTTTTTTTGTCCTTAGTTTTCCTTTTCTAAAGTTTGCTAATATTTTTCATCACGATCCCAAGGCTGTCCAGTGGAACGCACATGGAAGATACGAGGCTTTGTTGGCTTTTGACCCTTGTGCATAGTTGTCAGGTTGCGTAGAGTGTAGCCATTTTGGGACCACGAGTTGCTGCCGATTAGGCTGAGGACCATTGTGTCAGTGGAAGGAAGTGGCCTCACTGTAAGCGGCTGGGCCACTGGCCTGAGGCTGCAGAACCCAAGGCTGTGCAGCCAGTGAGTGGGATGCCAACTTGAGTTCGTTCTCCTGACTGTAAGTCTCTGCTCCCCTCCCACTGAACCATGTCTCTTAACATTTGGCAATAAAGCAAGCTAGCCCTTGAGAGCACTGTTAAATAAGGTCGAGAGTATGTCAGCTAGTTGTGAAATTATTAAATGAAATGTAATTTCTGTCAACAAAACTCAAGTAGACCAGATATTTTGATTCTTTTGAATGTTAAGTAAAATTTAACTTGGTTACTCAGCTCTTGCTAAGAACATATTTCAGTGCTCATAAACATTCCACTTACTACCTCGATTTTGGGAGCCTGGATTTGGCTTTAAAGTCTGGAATGAACCTATATTAAATGTCAAGCTGTAGCAGAGGATTTTTTTTTTCAAAAAGCAATCTAGAGAAAGAGAAAACGAAACACTTTAATCTAGAGACCATCACTGAGGTCTCCTCTGCTGGAAAAAAGCAGCTGTTTTCTAATTCTGGAGTCTTTATTTGCAGACTTCCACATCTACTTGAGTGTCATTGCAGATGCCGAGAGATGTTTTAGCCTTTAGTCACCATTTTTCTCCCTAAATACTGCCCCCATAGGAATATTGAAACTGAGATTTCTTTGTCAGTTTTCAGTAATGTGCAGTGAAAGACACACTGTGCGGTGCACTTGGAAGCCTGACTCTGCTGTCGGGTTTGGTGACATGAAGATCGCCTCTGTGCAGCACGCATTGAGCCATATAATTGTCGCAAGTGAGTGACATCTTGAATTAAAAGAAAAAGTTAACAGAGTAACTACTGGCCTGGCTGCCAGCTGATCAATCCTAAGCATTCCTTTGCTCTGGTATTATAAACCGCGGGAAGAAAAATTACCGAGCAGCTGCCCTGTGTTTTATTATAATCCCACGGGCCAGTGAAATTTTCTCTTTATTTTCTGCTAACCAGGAAAATATTTTCATTCTTTGGACACAGCAGCAATTTTTTTTTTTTTCTTGCCTCCTTCCTTCCTTTTTTGAGATGGGTTCTTGCTTTGTAGTTCAGGCTGACTCTTAAACTCACCAGCCGAGCCTTGAACTCACAACAATCCTCCTGCCTCTGCCTCCCGACTGCTGGGATTACAGATGTGAGCCATCACACCAGGCTAATTTATCTTTCTTGATAAGAGCACTTAGTAGGTGTTGTAACTTTTTTTCCTCCTTTAGTTTTACAACTTGCATATCTGTTCTCTTTATACTTATTTTTGCATCACCCTATCAAAAGATATTTATTACGTCCCTGTACTTTCATTAGGTATGCAAAGTCTTTAGTTTTTTTCCTTAGAAGTGTCATACATTACAGGAAGACAAGACAAACATGCTATTGCTAATGTGCTCTATAGGAGGCTACTTTAGTTAGCATATAGAAATTTTATTCTGTCCATGTTATTCATTCTACTTGTGCTGAATGCTTTAAATTAAAAATATTTTCTTTTCTAGGTTGCCTGCAAGCTTTCCTGAATTGCAGAATTTAACATGTCTTTCTGTAAATGACATCTCACTGCAGTCTCTGCCTGAAAATATTGGCAAGTAAGTTTTTATGTGAAGTTAGGGTGTCTCTAGGGTGAAAGGACCCCACCTTTTCCTTTTACTGCCCTTGCTTGCTGTGCAGAAACCCACTTGCCACTGAGTCAGTGTTACCTTCGGCAGAGGAGCCAGCTGGCCTCCTGTGTTTTGCATCCAGCTACCCGTACATTTTAGTAATTCTAAAGTGGACTGCTACTTCTTACGCTTTGTTTGCTGCATCAAGCTTGATTCACAGTGTTGGTAATTTAAAGAACCCTTCAATACAGTAGTCTCACTGCCTGCTTCTCAGAGTCCAGGAAGCAGGCCCCGGCCCTTCCTCGCCCTTCTGTCTCAGCTGAGAGCCGCCCCGCAGTCTTCCCGGGGCCCCGACCCCACCTCTGCTTCACCTTCCTTCTGCTTAAAAAGGCTGAAAGCTGTCAGGGAAGTATGTTCTTAGTAAGCAGAGTCCCTCACCCTGTATTTAGTGACTTAATGGAAAATCATCTTTTGCTCTTAATATTTACGCCTGTTTTGGTCACTGTTCAGGATCTCCTAAGTATCTGCACTGCGGACGAAGGGAAGCATTTTGTTTCACGTTTAGATTTAATCCACTTGTGTTACTACTGGAGCGTGTTCAGTGGTGGTTTCCAAAATAAATGTTACTTGATCTTAAAACCCATTCTAATTTAAGCCAGTTTGTGAAATTAAATGCAAAGTAGGCTTTCCTATTCTTAGTTGTTAGTGCTTTTGCAACTATAGCAAGAAACCCATACTTCTTCTTTCTGCCAGATTTAAGATTTCCATATGCTCTAGCAATTGCTTGTTATCTTACTACAAAAAGCTTTGTAGAAAGAAAAAAGCCAAAGAACAAATTCCTTCTTGGAGAAGATTGGGCACCTCAGGGGTCTTGGACAGTGCCGAAGAGGGGCTTGAAAGAGCTGGAAGAATGAATTGTTGAGGAATTTTGTATATGCATAAGCAGTGCTACCTTTTAAGCAAATCATTATTGGACACCTACACATTTTCCCTGTGAGAAAACGCTCTTCACTTTCCTGTAGGATTCCCAAGTGTCTTCTTTAGAACCTTGGATGTATTTAGCACATTTCTCAGGGGTGAAGTGGTTTAATAAAAATGGCACACCGGTTCGGTACCCCCAGATTGAAAAGGGCATGATAGGCGCATACTGTTATCTCTGTGGGACCTAGAGGAGAGAGTTCACGTACATCTGTCCGCTTCCGTGGTCAGCCTTGGGGCAGCAGTGCGCATGGGGCCTGCTGCTCCTCTGGCTCCTCACGTGGCACTTGGCATTAACTGGGAGAGCTGTGAGCCTCCTCTCGATGGGCAGGACGAAGGCGCGTGTGGAGGACAAACGGACTTGTCGCGCCTTCAAGCTCCGGCTCCTCGGGCGTCTCCCAGCCCGGCTTCCGTCCGCCCCACAGGGCTGTGTGGAGACTTTTCAGTGTTGATGGCAGCGTTGGGTCGCAGTCCTGTGCACCCTCTGCTCTGCCCAGCCGGACTCTACGTCAGCTGGTTCGATTCCAGGTCTCGGGGGGCACACTGACTTTGTCTTAGTGCTCCTAGAAATATGAAACCATTCCAGTTAGTACGTGGTGAAGTCCAAATAACTTAGTGTTCAGGTGCTAACAGCCTAGTTGCTGTTTGATAAAATAGCGCATGGAAGGTAAAATAATGAATGTTTTTATTGAATCTGTAAGCTCCCCTGTGACGTGCGCTGGGATGTGGGCGCCTGCTGGGCACTGCCCACCCTCACCAGCTCATTCCCTCTTCCGCGCTGGTTTTCACCCGGTACCGGCTTCTTATCTCATCAGTGCTGAAAGCTGAGCTGCACGGGGATGGGGTGTCCGTGTCCCTGGAGAGCACGGTGGTGCCGTCTCTCACTGAAACTGAACTACCCGGGCCAGAGATTCACATGGCACCTCACAGACGCTGGTGTCCCTGTACTCTCCCAGTCCAGAGGGCTCTGTGCGTCCTGCAAGTTTGCAGTCTTTCTTCAGCACCTGAGCCGGAGGGCAGAAACTGTTGCTGTCTTCCGCACTCGGGAAATGCACAGCGTCCCCTGTTGGGATATGAGCAGATGGTTACCAGATATTTTATCTAACACATCAGAAAAGGAGCTATGTATGGCTTGTGACTGTGATGCTCCACTTGGACCCTGTGTCACCTGTGTCCCCTGGCAGTGTCCAAAGAAGGCCTCTGCAGAGGAGAGAGTGTCCCACAAGCAGAGGGCTCCAGCATCGCGTGGTGGATGAGCTTTGCAGGTACTGCCTAGCCTTGAGCGTGTGCGTCCTGCGCAAGGCGGTCCCTCGCAGGTAACCATCAGTCTAGTTTGAAAAGCACATCTTTGGATACAGCCCCTTCTTGACTTACAATGGAATTACAGCCCCATAAATCCACTGGAAGTTGGAAATATCACCCATCAAAAATGCATTTAATAGACAGGGGATTTAGCTCAGTGGTTCCGGTGCCTGCCCAGCAAATACAATGGCCCAGGTTCATTCCCTGGTAATCACATACAACAATGCTGGGTGTGGAGACTCATGCCCATCAGCAATCAGTACCACACACCACACTGCCAAACATGGTGGCTCATACCTGTAATCCCAGCACTTGGGAGGCAGAGGCAGGAGAATTGCTGTGAGTTCAAAACTGAGGTCAGGGCCAGCCTGAACTACAAAAGCAAGACCCTGTCTCAAAAAAAAAAAAAAAATGCATTTAATGCACCTAACGTAGCGAGCATCGTGCTTAGCTGTTCGCTGGATTTTCTGAGGTTTCCTTTGTGGTCATGGCTGACTGGCGCTGCTACTCAGCATCATAAGAGTGTCATATCAAGTGTCACTAGTGCTAGAAAACACCAAATTTAAAATTCACAGTGTGGCTTCTACTGAATGTGTATCACTTTCACACCATTTTAAAGTTGAAAAGTTATAGGTTGGACCTGAGGGACACACTACAGTAGGATCTTTATACTACATTGTCATGATGTGGAAAGTGCTGGGGGAGCTCTTTGGCGTTGTGGAGGATACCAGCCACCTCGTGCAGAATCGCACACTTTTCTTTTACTAAAAGTGTCCCACATTGCTGACCCTTCTCTGTAATAGCAGATAGCTCCCAGCACACCTGTTCATTACCCAGTCTTTCAAAATACAGCTAATGCCCAACAAGGAGTGAGGAAATAGCTCAGTGGATTTTAAAAACATTTTGCTAAAAACACAGTGCAATACCTTCTGATTTAGTGTCCATGAATAGTTACCTGACCGCAGGTAAGATGGCAGTTTATTATTTGATTGCAAGACCTTCCCATCATTAGAAGAAGTTTAAAAATTATTATATTGATTTCACAGATCTGCCTGATTTAATAAATGTAACTGATAAATGCAGTTCTTTTTGATGATTCTCTGTATTCTGTTTGCCAGTATCTTATTGAGGATTTTTGCATCGATGTTCATTAGGGATATTGGCCTGTAGTTCACTTTTTTGATTGCGTCTTTCTCTGCATTTGGAATCAAGGTGAAATGCAGTTCTTCTGAAGTATTTTTTCATCTTTTAAAACCGCTGAACCAAAATAAACTTTATGACTAGATCTTTTATTGTCGAATTAAACAAAAAAACTTTAAAGCAATTTTAGTCCCTTTACTCCAAGAAGAACGAAAATATTCTTGTGTTTTAATAGCTTAAATTATTTTTATTTTGTTTTTGTCTTCTATAAACTTTAATTTTTACATATGAGTTCTATACAATAATGAGGGCATATTGGAATACTCGGAAATGTGCTGAAGCTGTCATTCTGGAGGAGAATGCTTACGAGTCAGCTGAGCCCCATACCAATGGTCCCCAAATTCTGCTCTTCTGGCCCCAGCGCTCCCACTGAGGCCTTTCTCGGGTGTCACGGAGACTGAGGTGCAAGCTGCAGTGGGTGGGCCCTCGTGGCCCTCGTGTGCGCAGCTGTAGCTTTGGTGTTAGCTTTCTAACTTCTGCGTTGGGGCTGCATGCAGTGCTTGCTTTAAGTCTGCGTCAGATATTTTCCTCATTGAGTTTGGAGACAGCAGAGTCAGACACTTGGTAAAGTTTGTTGATTATGGCAGCAGACATCACAGAGTTTTTACTTTCGTTAGATCCTGGCATGCACTGCTCAGTCCAAGTGAAAACCTACCTTCCTCTTCTCCTTGCAGACGAGTTGGGATTTTCCTCATTTAATGACTGAAATTCTCTCTTTTGTCACACCTTCTCCGAGGACTGAAAAGGTGCAGAGATTCCACACCTGCCAGTCGCTCTTCTCCTTGCACAGTAAGCACTTGAGCCCTTGGTCTGCACACAGAAGTCCGGTTGTTCAGTGGCGGTTGCATGTATATAGTCAGCTCCTAGACCTGCATCACCTTGTGCTGTGACAGGTGGGGACCTGGACTGGTCACCTTCCCTCGCGCCTTTCTTGTTACCTGGCATTGTCCTCTTCTGCTAAACAAGTACATGTGACAAGGGACGCAGTGCAGTATTACCTGCTCATTCTGCTTGCCTGCAATGTGATGCCACCGGTGATCAGATTAGGATCCTGGAGCTCTGTGCCAGAACACAGGGACCTATTCCTGCACAGCCTTTTCTGGCCAAATGTGATGTGCTCGGTTTTTATAAGAAGTTAATATAAAGAAACAACTAAAAATATAGCTTCTGTTCTTGTAAAACCTTCTAATGCAGAATAGTTACTAATTGCAGCTTAGTTTTTCAGATAGAAGGAGCTATTAGTGGGAGAAAAAGTTATTTTTAGTAAAAAAAAATCATGCCAAAAGAATAAGAATCTTCTCTCTTTTTAATAACAGTTCTGACATTTATCACATTTACTTTTTTGCCTCTGCTCCCAGGAAGTGTAGAGCTGATTCCAGTGAGCAGCAAGAGCAGCTCTGAGCTCCTGCGGGACCAGGGGCGGGGGGAGGCACCGCCCCAGCTGCATCGAGGCAGGGGCCCTGGGAGGTCCGGGTGCGGCCTTGCTCTCGCTGCCCTGCTGCTGAGCAGGGTTGGCATTTGCCATCCACGGGGTGAGTGGCTGCTTGCGACAGGGGGCTGGTGTGCAGGTGTGCACGGCTGGCAGGTGGCAGAGCTGGCACTCCACTCCTGCCTTCCCTTGGGACGCCTCGTTTCTGTGCAGAAAATGCTGTGCTTCTCGGAGCACACGCACTGGTCTGCTTCCTCTTCCTGGCCGCGGCTAGCTCATGAATCTTTTTGCATGTTTGCTCTTTATAAGACCTTTTAGATCCTTTTTAGAAAGAGTTGGGCTAAAATTAAGTGAAGGGCCTTATGTAGCAGTGAAGGTGCCAGTTGGCTTGGACAGACAGCAGGAGGAAAAGGAAGGCCTGCATGGACTGTTAGGCAGGTCCTAGCCTCGCACAGGCGCTAGGAGAGTTATCTGGATAAAAAGTTAGACTTTTAAAATATGCCCTTGAGTGCTCGCTTCGGCAGCACATATACTAAAATATGCCCTTGAAAGCAGTGCATAGGAAGCAGTGGCTTCTTACTTTCTCATGCCTAAGAACATGCAGTAGATCCCACTGGAAAAGCCAGGAAGGGTGTTTTGTTTTAAGGAGCTGTCGCATGCTGATACAATGTGTGAATGAGTTTGTCTTTCAGAAGAGCATTTGAATAATGGAAACGTTTTTCTTGAGATCATTTGTACTGATTTCTGTTCTAGTACTTGATAACACTGTAATTATACTTTTGAAAAATGAGTCACCCTGCAGTAACATGGTTCCCATAAAATTCTTATGAATTTATGAAAAACTATTAGAACGAGTAAATGAAATGAACAAGATTACAGGAGTCAAGATCAACATAAAAAATCATTTTTTATTTCTGTATACAAGTATTAAATGATTCCATTTACAAAGCACCAAAACGAATGACTGATTTGAGAATAAATTTAAGACACGTGAGACACACAGAAAACCATAAACTGCAAAACATCATTGACAACAACTGAAGACCTAACAAAGCTAAGATGTGTTTTAGATTGGGAAGCTGCATATTCTTAGGATTGTAGTACTTTGCAAATTGATATACTCAATTCCATCCCTATTGAAGTTCTACCAGCCCTTTTTCCTGGAATTGACATCCAAATTCATGTTAAGTAAGAGACCCAGCGGAGCAAGCGATCTTCAAGGCATCGAGTTGTCATGGTTCCTGACTCCAAGCTTGGGAAAGCTGCAGTGATCGAGACTGGTCGTGGCATGAGGACAGACTTAGAGATGTGGAAAAGAATCGATTATTGGAAATAACTCTCACGCTCAGGATTCGTTGCTGTTGACAAAGGTGCCGAACTAATCAGGCGGGAAAGGGCAGCATTTTCTGCACTGCATTTGGAATAACTGAATGTCAACAGGCAAGCGAGAAGGGAGGGACATCCTTAGCTCAGACCACACACAGAGCCACCTCCAAAGGGATGTGAGATCCACACGTGGGGCTCACAGGACAAGCGTTTTATAAGAAATCGAGGACCAGGACTTTGTAACATTGAATTGGGCAAGAGCTTCTCAGCAGTGATAACAGAAGTTCGTGTAGCAGATGGACACATGGATACGTTTGCCTTCAAAAGTAAAAACTTTGATGCCCATCTTAAGCACAGTGTCAAGAGAACAGAGAGGCAATCCACAGACAGGGAGAAAGCACTTAAAAAGTCATCTGTCTGATAAAGGCCTCGTATCCAGAAGATATAAACACTAACAGCTCACCAATAGAAAGACGACTCAGCTGAAGACGGGTGAGGCCTTCGTGTGTTCCCTGAAGAAGCCAGGCTTCCTGCAGGTGTGCGAGGGTTGGGAAGCGTGAGGGCTGAGGTGAGTGGTCAGCACGGAACTGTGAGTCAGGAGCACACGTGGCGCCATGCAAGAACTTTATACCAGGATGATCGTGGTGCAGAAGGCAAATGCAGACGTGGGGAAACTGAAGCTCTCGTGGGTTGCTGGTAGGAGTGTAAGATGGGACAGCCCACTGCAGTGTAGGCAGGTCTTCCCTCACGAAGATGAACTTAGTTATCACAGGAGCTGGCAGTTCCATGTCCAGTTCTGTGTGCCCCGAAGGACACAGGTCCATGGGCCTTGAAAACATGTAAACAAAAGCCAGACAGGAGGCGTCACATGTTTTCTGCTACAGTGACACAAAATATCTAGTATAGTGGGATCTGCAGAGACGAGATGCAACCTTGGGGCAGGGGGAGGAGGGGACCTGAAGGTCCTTTTGGGTGACAGAGTTGCTTGGATTAGATGGCGGTGTCTGTGTACCGCCCGTGTGCTGTGAGAACTGGACGCTGCTGAGGGCTGGTGCTGTGTCTGGGGAGCTGCCCGAGCTGCCCTCCCTGCGCAGCCTCTATGATTCACTGTACGTAATGTGCTGGGTAATTGTGCGCCATCGCTTGGACCTGGGGGAGGATGCGTACCAGCTTCAGAGCACATAGATGTCAGGCGCGTGTGGATAGTGCAGGGTACCGAGCCCCGCCTGCACCTGTGAGGCCCGAGAGCCTGGACAGAAGCGGGCTGCTGCATCTCCCTGCCGGTCTCTCTGCTCTGCTCCGACAATGTGCTGGTAGCCGTAGAGCAAGCAGACAGCTCCGGTTCCCTGGCAGATGGAGCTGGGACGTGTGGATCTAATTTGTGTCCGCTGCCCTTGGGAACAGTGACCTTAATTCGTATGGGCCGAGCCAGATGACCTCGGGCCTAGCATCTGGCTGGCCTCCTGTGCTGGAATGCTAAGGGAGAGTCTTTTTGAAACTATTACTATATCCAATCTCTCTCTCTCTCTCTTTTTTTTTGGCCTGGAAATTACTATAAAATATTTATTGTTTTAGAAACAATAATGTAAGATTTTTAAAACATTTTCCAGAGCAAAGCTACTGTAAAGAAACCTGTAGCCAGAGATTTCTTTAACACTAATTTGGTATTGAAAGGACAAGAGGAGTGTCGTGAAAGTCTTTGCAACTCGCCTTTCCCCATCATTATTCTGTTCCGTGACCATAAATGTTTGTAGATTTTATATTTTAATGGTCTTACTGTGAACTGCTATTTGCTTGATCTACTTTAACTTAGTTTACTCTTCGTTTTCTTAATGATTTTAGTCATCAAAATGGGAAAAGGAAAAGATGCAAGTGGATTTAAAAGGGGTTTAAAACATGTAAGAGAGCAGATGTAAATCCCTTATAGTAACCATCCGTGCAGTCCCTGAAATGGGTTGCTAAAAATACCGTTGGCCTGCAGGCTGGTCCCACCAGTGAGGACCCCTGAAATGCGGGGGTGCTCAGAGGCAAGCTTCATGCCCTTCAATCCAAACGGGCTTCTCACATGCCACCTCCCGCTGCAGAGGTGCTGCAAGCTGCGGGGAGGGCGGCCAGCTGTGGTCTTCAGGAGAGAGGATGATGTCGTTCTGACAGTTTGTCAGACACTGAAAATAAGGGGCGAACTGTCTGTCAGGGAACTGATTAAATTTAAGGTGCTGTATCAACTATGACATACTGTCCAACTATAGAATAGGTATTAGCATGTATCAGAAATCTGTTGCCCTTTCAGCAAGATTTTTGCATGGGTTCATCATAGTAACTACTGATGTACTTTTTACCTTGAAGATGAAATGTAATGGTAATTTTAAAATATGTATCATATTTCTTAAATAACAAAAAACTGTTAAGAAAATAATGCCAGTGTCTTTCGGTGTGGTTAGATCAGACATTCTGCACTCATAGGTGCTTTCAAAGTGAACCTAGAGAGTTCCAGGCTCGGGGAGAGAGTCTGGGCTGGAGTTGAGGTGGAGCTGGATTTGAGCTGGCTTCCTTCCTCCTACCCAGCCTGGGGGACTCATGCCTCTTTGTGCCACCAAGTGCTGGGTGTCACTGGTCTGAGCCAGGGGGGTGTGCCAGAAAGGGCCAAGTGTCCTCCTGGGCCTCAGAAGTTCGGTACAACACAGCTTACAGGTTGCATTAAACACATTTCAGATAGCTGTGGGATGTTCAGCAAGTACCGGTTCTGAACTTCCTCTGTCAGCACATGTCCTTTGCTTGTCTGAATAGGTATGAAAGTCATGAAAGCTGAATGGATAAATATGACACTCCTACCACCATGTACAAAAGTCCAAATGTGAAAATATCCAATGGAAATATCCAACAGCTTACCACTTCCCCATAGAACTCCTAGGGGCCGCTGGAACTCTGAAAACTGCAAACAAAGCCCTTTGTTCTAAAATGTTTTCCTTTACCTCCCAAGCCTGACACATGACGGTTGGCTGCTTTTGGAAGCAGGTCCAGCGAGCTTCTCTGGTTCTGCCCTTCGTGTTTCTTCCCAGGACGCTTGTCAGGAGAAAGCAGCCTGTCCCGCTGTGACCTCCCCACCGCTTCCACTTGGTCTGAACAGTGCTGGTGTTACATTCATCATTCTCATCAGCGGAAGTTTTAAAATGTGTATAGTGAAAGAGGTTTGTTTTTTTCTCTGGCCTTAACGGTGAAAATAATTTAGTTTTCCAAACTTTAGAGGAAACGCACAGGTTGTGTATGCTGTAGTGTAGTTCAAATGTGTTTTCTGGACAGCAGTTTTTCAGCCTGTACGTGGACTGTCTCTTCAGTCAGGTGTACACTTCCTGGAGTTATAAAACCAGCTCTGGTAGTCCACGTGACTCCAGCTTTTTCTGCAGAAAGGAAGGAGAATGGAGGATTAAGGCAGATTAGAGTGTTGGGATAACATCTGACTATTTGTGTGTGCTCAGAAATGAAACTCCTCCAATCGGGACGTTGCTATGGAGATATTAGCCAATGTGAGTTGGGGTGGTGTGAAGCTGTGCTGGCGGCCGCTGCCCTCTGCAGCTGTATGTTGTGCGGTGCTGGGTTTCTTTGGTGACACAGCGGTGCTCTGGCCTGTCAGGAGTTGACCCAGATAATCAGCGTCTGGGAGAACATCTGTCTCTTTCATTGTCCTTGGAACAGTGTGGGCCTCGTGTGAGGCAGGGGACCTCTGACACAGCACGATCCAGAATGTAGTGAGAGTAAAAGCAGCGTCGCTGGGCCGCGCTCACGCCTCCGCGGGGCCTCGGGCTCAGGAGCGGTGCAGGTCCCAGGGGCACCTGACTGTTCCCTTGGTGCTGCTGCTTGCTCTGGGAACGTCAGGACTTGTGTGGAGCCCTTGAGCTGTTCAGGTGAGATGCCCACCTTCCTGCCCACCCGGTTCTTTACAACAGGGCTGATCTCTCACTGAAGTCGGGAACAAGTGCTCCAAACTCTCCGGATGAAAGGCGGAACTGTTTTTATAGCGGCACATTTTCGACATTCTAAAGTTGAGAATTCATATTTAGCTTCTGTCTTGCCCTAGGGAGTGGTTATCTTTTAATGGCTAGTGAGTTATTTTCACTTAGGAAATGTGCAAGATATTTGGGGGGGAGTGTCTTATAGTCATGACACTGCTTTTATTAATATCTTAATACTGGGGCAGGGAGGCAGGATTATGTTGGCTTGATGAGGGTAGGTGGCGGCGGCACTGGCTATTTTTGCCCTGGGAAGTGACATGCAGGCTTTCATTAATTAAGAGTTGCTACTGTCAAGTAAGTCTGGTGGAGAGGGAGTCGGAAGCATCTCAGGAATTTGCCTGATCTCTTCTCTTCTGTTTGTTCCTAGTCTTTACAACCTGGCTTCACTGGAACTGAGAGAGAACCTTCTCACATATCTCCCTGAGTGAGTCTTTAAGTTTTTTTTTTTTTTTTTTTTAAATGTCAACAGACGATTCTATGTCTGTTGGACAGTTTGGGAGGCACCAGCCTTTCCGCAGAAGTCCTTCCTTGGCGCTATTTAGTGCAGTAGAGGCCCATATGAACCCCCCTTTGGAAAACTAGTCCATGTGAGCACGGCTGCATTACTCAGCCTGTCTAAGTCTTCTCTAAGCATTTGTCTTGTTTTATTATTATTATTTTTTTTAAATTATTTTTATTTTTTTTATCTTTATTGGTACATTAAATATATACATCATGATTGCACTCCATAATGGGGATTTGTACCAGTATAAGACACAGCTTAATTCTCATTTTTTCCCATAGCCCTACCCACCCTACCACCCCCCCATATACATAAAATTTGTTTCCTTACTTTTTTGTTACCATCTCAACAACCATTTGTCTTGTTTTTTTAACTAGCTCTCTTACCCAGCTCCGGAGACTAGAAGAACTTGACTTAGGAAACAATGATATATGTAATTTGGTAAGTCTGTATCAGGGAGAGATCTGAGTTCATCTTTGTCCTTAGTCCTGGCCTCGCCATGTTTTGGGAGTCCTATCGGTTTGCTTATAAAGACAGTACAGCTGAGGACGCAGCTCGGGAGCAGAGGAGAGGGGCTTCTGTTCCCGAGTTAAGGATGACTTGGGTGTGGGGACGAAGTGACCAGAGATGTGGGTATAAGTGGAAGTAGCTGGCGTTCTGGGGAAAGCAGCGGGGCACTGTGAGGAGGAGGGGGAGGGTCTTGATCTTAGCAAAATCACAGGCATCCTTTACGGTGCCCAGTTATTATATGGCGATGGTCTAGGATCCCCTTTTTCCTAATGGAGGGATGACAGCTGTATCTTCGTTACCACAGTGTTACTCTTGCATGTTTGTTTCAGCCAGAATCAATCGGAGCTCTCTTACATCTAAAAGACCTCTGGTTGGATGGAAATCAGCTGTCAGAGTTACCTCAGGTGAGCGCATATTTCACAGTCTGTCCCTCAAAACAGAACAGCCCTGCTTCTCATGGAGTTTTAAAAGAAGGACGTCAAATGCCAGAAACATTAATTGGAAAAATGTATTGAGTTTTCACCATCCCGCACTGCCGTAGGGAGATCGGAAACCTGCATGCACCACGTGCGCGGGCGCTAAGTATGTCTTGTGGCTTGTGAGGTGACGTTCTACTTCGCCCTTGCTGCCCACACGCTTACTTCAAGCCCGCCAGTCAGGCTCTGGGATCCAGCGGCACACATCTCTGCTGCTCTTCACGATGTGTCGAATTCCTTGGGACCGTCTGGACTGCGGTTGGCCCTGTAGTATTTGTTGTAAAAGCAACATTAAAGTTTTTGCTTCGTGTTTTTTCCACATCCAGCCGGCATGCCACGGTGTTCGAGTGTGAGAGCCCTGCTCCAGCGCAGTGGGCCTGGGACCGAGTCCCGAGCACCTGGCCAGCGCCTGGGTGTGCTCCTTCAGCAGCCACCTTCTGAGCACACCACTGAGAACAGAGCTGAAGCACAGTGGGCGTTTCTGTGCCGCAGTCGTCACCGAGTGTTGGTCTCTGTTGAATGTCGCCAGCCCTTTACTGCGAGGATGCACACTGCATGTGTTGGCACTGATTTTTTAAAACTAGTTCAGATGCTACCCTGCGTGGCTGTGGCTCTGCCCGGGCTGGGGCTGCCTGCTCTGGGCAGGAGTGCAGCCCAAATGAAATTTTAGTTGTCGTAGCACACATGGAAGTTAGTGTGATGCCACCAGAGTCCAGTGGGAAGGGAAATGGGTGAGCAGCTGTTGTGGGTGGAGTGCGGCTCTGTTTGTGTTCGATGGGAAATACACGGGAACTTGTGACCGAGAGAAGGCCGGCGTCTTCAGGGACTGAGGGTGCGGTGAGACATCACAGACTTGTCAGCTACAGGGAGACAGCTGCAGGGCGGGCCAGGAGCAGAGTCTGCGAGTACAGTGTTGTGTGCACACGTTGGTACAGGGTGCCATCCTCGACAGAGAAGCCAGTGCACCTGTGGCCCATGTAAATGATTATTTAAAAACCTCATTTTCCCATATAGTATAAACACGTATTAATCCAGGACTAGAGATACCTTAAAGTCGCAGTCAGAATTACTTCCTGTCTTCGTTGGTGGTAGGAAAAAAAGGATACAAACAATATTAAAAGGGATCGAGGAGTGAAACAATTCCAAGGGGCTGGCCAGAAGTTAGTAGAAATGTGGTCCGGTTTTCTGTAGACAAGGGGCCAAGGGCCCGAGTGAGGGAGTGTAGAATAGCGGGGACCCTGGAAGCGTGGCGGGGGCTCCAGGAACCCCGCTGTGTGTGAGTAAAGGGGACGAGTGAGTGCCCGGCCAGACCGGACGTGCTCCCCGGAAGGTGAGGGGGAGCACAGTTTGTGGAGTGCATGGAAAGGGAGGAAAACCGGCTGCTGAGGGGCAGAGCTGCCGAGGGGAGAGCAGGAGTTTGGTACGGGAGGCCGAACACAGCTGGCACTTACGAGAGAGCAGGCAGCAGCCTGGAGTGGGAGGAGGGAAAGTCAGGTGGAAAGTCAGGCTTGCGAGGAGCTTCCTCACCCCAGACAGGCTGTTCACTCTACCACTGTGCCCCTCTTTCCTGTGGGTAGGTCTGTCTGTCTTGGTCTCCTGTGGGCAGGTCTGTCTGTCTTGGTCTCCTGTGGGCAGGTCTGTCTGTCTTGGTCTCCTGTGGGTAGGTCTGTCTGTCTTGGTCTCCTGTGGGCAGGTCTGTCTGTCTTGGTCTCCTGTGGGTAGGTCTGTCTGTCTTGCTTTTGTTGGGCAACAGTTGCATTGATGTTTATGTGAACGAGTGGACGGTTTCCAGTCAGAGCAAGGCCCGCGGCCCCCCGAGCTGTACGCTGCCGAGTGGTGGTGGATGCTGTCGTGGTGAGCTGGACTCTGGCCTGCCGAGTCTTTTCCTGAGGGTGTGACTTCACAGTCCCTGTCTCTGTTGGTGCCAGTCCCCTCTGGATCGTGTCAGAGTGGTTCCTCCCTGTCTGGTGACAGGAGTGGTGCTCTCCGGCTCCGAGGCCGCGATCGCGCCGCTTCTCAGGTCCCTGGGGAGGGCTGTGGTGGTTCGCCCTGCCTCTCCTTTGTGTACGTGTCACAGGTGCATCTCTAAGAGGTCAGAATTGGTGAAAATGTTGCAGGGTCCTCTGGTGAGCCGTGCAAGCCCGAGTCTCTCTCTCTGTGCCCTTGATGCAGGCAATTGGGAACCTGCAGAACCTGCTGTGCTTGGATGTCTCTGAAAATAGGTTGGAGAGACTTCCTGAAGAGATCAGTGGCCTGACTTCATTGACAGACCTAGTAATCTCCCAGAACTTACTGGAAACAATTCCAGATGGCATCGGTGAGTACTGGAGGGGACAGATTTCAGCAGAGCTAGCTCCTGTTTCTTGAGCCTTCAGCTCTCCCTGGCCTCTTGGCCGGTATTCTTAGGTCTCGGGAATAGAGCTTCTTAAAGTCTCCTTGCTGTTGTTATTGGTTGTTTATTCTTTTTCTTCAGGGGCTTGACCTCAGGGCCTCTGCCCCGAGCTGCATCGTCAGCCCTTCCCATTTTTGCTTGGAGACTGAGCCTCGCGGAGCTGCTTAGGTAGGGCTTGAACTTTCAGTTCTCCTGCCTCTGCCTCCCAGAGTGCTAGGATGACGGGGTGCACCACCGTACCTGGCTTGTGGCTGGTTTTTGATGAGGAAGTAACAAATATTTAATACAGTTCAGGCTTCCCTTTATGCAAGTGGTTTCGACACCCTGATTTGTTAGTAATTCAACTATTGTTACTCTTAAGTACTGACATGTCCGTGTACTTTATTCACCTCTTGTCTCAGTGATTGCAGTAGGGACTAGCTCAAATCATGGCAAGTGTTTGAAAATGAAGGACCACCGAGACATTTCTAGTTCAGGATTCTAACTAGTCTGTGAGAAAATCTCTTAGACCTTATTGCATAACCTAGGGAGGAACTCCTAGAAGAGGAATGGTGTAATTGAGGTTTTTTTCCTAGTACAGTGAGGACTGTCTGAACCATTCCATGCAATTTTCTTTAAAAATAACCAGCCCACACATTTCTTGTTCTATAAAGGAACTCAGTTCATTGTGAAAATTCAACACGAACAATTATAAAGAGACCACAGCCCCTCAGGACTTACAGAAACTATGTCTAACCATTGCGTTGTCACACGATTGTGCCTTTACTTTTACTCAAAGTGTCAGAGGAGGTTTGCGAGAGATTGGCAGTAACTGGAGAGGCTGTGACATCTGGGACAGTTTCCTGGGACAGAATGAACCGGTAGCTGCTCCTCGCGGTGTGGTGGGGATGCAGATGTCCCGCCGGGTTTTCGTCAGATCTGGCTGGAGGATGGACAGATCGTGCCTGTCTGTAGAGGTGTCCGCTGGGATCCCCCCGGCGCCCCAAAACAACTGGGTGCTTTGAAGAGCAGGAAGGAGCGACGTCCGCTGGCTGACCTCGTGTTTGTACATTATTACATCTCCGAGCTCAAATGGGAAAAATGAAGAGATAGTGAACGGCAGCCTCATCTGAGAAAGAGGTTTAACCTGCCAGGATACTGGTGACGGGTTTTTCGGGCTGTTAGTGAAGGAGCGCATGCCGTGTTCTGACTGGAGGTGTGCACAGGCAGCCTCCCGGGGGCCAGGCGTACCCAGCAGAGACTCCGGGCTCCGTAGTGATGGTGGGGAGTCCTTTAGGAATCAGTTCCTGTGGCTGCACACACAGCGAGAATCTTTTATTGTCTCCCACTGTCCCTCCTGTGTCTGTTTGTGTAAAGATCATTTTCTGACGGGGAAATGTCCTGCCCAGGGCGCTCCATGACCTGGAGCTGCCCAGAGGTGTAGCCCTGGCTTGGGCAGAAAGCAGCACCCCCTGCGTTTGGTCTCCTCCTCTTGGTGGGGGTGCTGAGGAGGCTGCCTGGGCACGACCTGCAGCCTTGTCTTCCTGCTGAGGTGGGCAGAGCGATGTCTGGCCTGCCCCGGGCTTCTCTGCCAGTCTGCCTTTTCCCCAGTGAGCCGGAGGGGTCTTCACTGACTCACTGTCCCTGCATGTGATTTATAAGCTGCACCTGGTTGTCAGAGCGGAGAAAATCTTGAAGCGGAGACAGGCCCCCACTCCGAGGGCTCCAGCCCATGGCGAGGCAGCAGCAGCGGCTGACTGCACATGAGAGGCATCCAGACCCATCCGTTTGTCCGTGACATTTTCTGCAGTGCTGTTTAAAATGATTTGCTTCTAATTGCTGATTTTTTAATGTTCTGAGCAAATTATTTTAATTTTCAACCTTTAGTGCTGTACATGAAAGCAGTATACCTCGTGATGGGAAAAGCTGGGTGAGGGAAAATAAGCAGCTGTTTCAAGTAAAAAAAGCACAGCAGACAGAAAAGACCAAGTGGCCATTAGGAAGACAATGGTATCTAATGAACATAAATAATGTCTTGCAGGAAAACTAAAGAAGCTGTCCATCTTGAAGGTGGATCAGAACAGACTCACGCAGCTGCCTGAAGCCGTTGGGGATTGTGAGAGCCTCACCGAGCTGGTGCTCACCGAGAACCGGCTGCTGGTGAGTGTGGTTTCTTGCTGCTGGGCCGGGCGCACTACGTGACCCTTATTTGCAATGAGTGGCCGAAGGGAAGCTTGCTTCCACTGCATTGCACAGAGCTCAGCTTATGGCTGCGTAAGCACGTAAAGTCACGTGTCCTCGTCATGCCGATGCGTCGTCGAGGTCCCTGAGAGGGCAGCTGGAAGGCTGTGTGCCGGGATGCAGAGGCTGCCCGCAGGGGCACGGGGTCCCTTGGATGTGGAAGGTGAGCAGGTGGAGGATGGTGGTGGGCCTGGGGCTGGGATGTGTCTCAGAGGGGCTGCAGGAGTCTGAGGAGCTTTGGCCCAGGCTACTGGCCCTCTGTCCTGGGCACAGGTGGGCACCGGAGGCTATCGGGATGCCCTCCACAGCAGCGGGGAGGCTGCCAGGGCTGAGCTGGCGGGCAGCAGACCCAGTCTGTCTTCCCCCTTCCTGCCACCTCCCTGCTTCGTCCGTGCTGCGTGGTCACTTCATCTGCTTTCTCTCGCCGTTGTCTCTGAGCTGCTGGCTCTTTTTGCATGCTCTCCTAGGCAAGTGCCCTCCTTTTTAGGGGAAAGTACGCTACTTTATCTTTATTTTCTCTTCTCTTTTCTCCTTTATTGTTTGGCGTCATCATTTTTGCTCTGCCTTTTTTTCCTTCTTTCCCACTTTTCCCAGATAAAAATAGTGCTGTGCAGGAGAAAAGTGCAGATAAAATCAGCAGCACGAAGTGGGCACTCTGATGTGTGGGGAGCCTGGCCATGTGCTTTCCTGGGTTGCTCAAAGGCACTGCAAGGGACAGTGGATGGAACCAGCTCTGTGCGACACCGAGCTGGACCATACAGGCTTTCCAGCTTTCAGCGAGCTGTGCTTCCCTGCCAGGCCAGCTCGCCTTCCTCTCTCCCAGCACGGGTGCCCTGGCTTCAGGCAGCAGGCTTGTGGAAGTGAGGGCGGGTGGGTCCCTGGGGGCGAGTCCTGACTGGACGCAGCAGGCTGGCTTCTGGCCTCTGCCTCCGACTTCATGTCTTTCAGACTGCAGCATGTTTGTCTCCCCCAGGTGAGCATTACAGGTCCCTGATGCTCAGGAAGAACTTAGCTTCTTTTGCTGGATTTTCTTTAAGGCCTTGAAGATCTCTTTTTTGCTGGGCACCCTGTAAAAATATGTGACAAATTAATAATATAAATGTTATTTCAACAGACGTTACCTAAGAGTGTTGGAAAACTTAAGAAGTTGAGCAACTTGAATGCAGACAGAAATAAATTAGTGTCTTTGCCAAAAGAGGTATGTGCTTTTAGATAATGCTACGAGGTCAGCAATGTCACAGATATGTTTAATGTTTAAAAGGCTTACGTTTGAAGGTGTGAGTGCAAAGCCATTGGAGGAACTGTATCAAGAAGAGTCCCCAGGGACAGCGAGAGCTGGGAAGGGGGTGTTAGGACGTTCGCTGGAGAGAGACAGATGGCGTTTGGGGTTTGCCGTACTGAGAATAAGGACGCTACTGACAGAGATGGGTATTTTGGGGGAGTTTTTGGGAATCAGACTCAGGGATTGTGCTTGCTAGGCAGACACTGTGCCACTGAACTACATTTCTGTCTCCAGAAAGGGGTAATTTGGAAGTTTGGCAGAGGAAGCAGATGGCTTTGGGTTTGACTGTTGAATTTAAGGTGAAATAAAATGTCCCTTGGAATTATAGTGCCTGGAATTATAAATATGGATGCTGACAGGTCCCTGTTTCTGAGCATAGATTTACCTGGCAGGTTTCTGTCTGGGATGTAAGTGAATGCATTCTTCACAGAGGTTCCCAGAGGTCCACAGCCAGCCCGCCAGGGTTTTTTCCCCTTGTCAGTGCTCTGAGGAGGAGAAGATGTCACCGGACCCCTTTATGGAGAGTAGCTGTAGAGACCTGGAAGGTTTCCGTTCTGCCCCGGGAGGTGGAGGCCAAGCCGGACTCTGAGGCTTCCTGAAGGAGGCTTCCTCACCCTGGGAAATAGGGAAACTGCCTCTCTTTCTGGCCACTGCAGTGTAGCCTGAAGTGTAAGCCTCCTGCCCCTCCCTCCCAGGAGCTCCTGCTGAGACTTCCCCTTTGGTGGTCCTCGGATCCAAAGGTCATTTCTTTGTGCGACACCATCTTGGTTAGGCGCAGTGCAGTTTTCTGCCTACCTGTTCGTTTTGATGCTTCTTAGCATCTTTCTTGAAGTAATTTCAAAGCTACCATCCAACCAGCCAGAGTTGAGGGTCATCCTTTCCTCAGGGTACTGTGTGCGACCTGCCTTCCTGTCTCCTTTTCCCGTCATGGTGTTCTGCCCATGGTGCCCGGTCTTCTCGTGGCAAGATGGGCAGCCTTCCAGAATGGAGCAGGGGCATAGTGCTTATGAATGCGGCATGTGTGTCCTTGGGTACATCTTTAACGTGAGCACTGGCATCTGAATAAAACTGTGTCCAGCAGACGACTTACATATCTGGGACACAAGTCTGCTAATCAAAATGTTTTGGTTTCAGCCTCTAAGCAGTAAGCCAAGCACAATGATTCTCTGAGCATGAAGTTTGCACCGATACTCCGAGGAGTGATGGGAGACAGGGAACGAGGGGCACGTAACACGCACAGAAGCGGAAAGATGAATTATGTCTCAGGGCCACACCGGTCCTTGTGTGTGCAAGCGCTGGCTCAGTGCGCTGACGTTAGCTCTGGTGCTGGGTGCTGAGGAGCTTGGGAGGCCACAGCGGGTCCTCATTTCACAGGCCGGGGAACTTCCGAGGACTCACAGAGCGAGTAGTAGAACCAGGCTGCAGGGGGTGAGCGCTGCCGGCGGTGGTAGAAGCTCAGCTCAGGTCTTGTGATGCCACCCAGCCTTTCCTCTCTGTGTGGCTTCCAGGCAGAGAAAGACCTTGATTCAATAGAAGAAGGTCAAATTACCTTCAGTTTGGATGTTTTAGAAAATTAAAAGTTTAGGAATGTTGTCAAGCCAGAGGCCAAGGAGAGCACTTATAAGTTGACTATCCCTGTGTCTCGCCACCTCCCTGCTTCTCCAGACCCCTCCAGGGACTCTTTCCTGGGTCCACCATTTGGAGACAAGATGCAGAACATTGCCATTCGGAAACTGTCACCAGCGTTTCAGCCCAGGACCACTTTTCATTTCAGATGAACAAAACTTACACTCTGGATTCCTGTTTTGTTTTTTATTTTTTGGTACCAGGGGTCGAACTTGGGATCTTGTGCTTGCGAGGTAGGCATTGGAGCCACTGAGCTATGTCCCTAGCCCATCACTCTTTCTGAGTAGAAGGCTGTGTGCAGTATGTGTCCGTGTCAGGTTAAATTTACTAACACAGCTTTTTATAATGACAAAAGTAAAGATAGTGCTAGAGGATTTCTAATTTTAAAGCATTTTATCCATCACATTTTGCCCGTTTTCTGGGAAACTGAGATCCAGAGTTTCGTGAAGTTTGTGTGTTCTTGCACAGCTACCTGATAAAGCAGACAGTGGCCCACGTTTCGAACCGGTGTTTTCTCACCCACCTCCCACGCTCCTCACATGCGGCTGCCGGGGGGGTGCCCTGTGCTCTGTGCCCAGTGCTCAGCGCTAGCTCTGCGGGGTCCCAGGCTGACTGGGGAGCCCGGCGGGCAGGCCACTGTGCGTCCGCTCGCCTCATGTCCTGTTGTGTTGGCCTGGGTGGTGTGGTCCCGTGAGGAGTCTTCAGTGAGCGTCTTGGGCCCCGTGATGCGTGTGCATGTGCGTGTGCGTGTGCATGCACATACATATATGCTAGTTCTGACTTCGTGTGTGATACCATCTGATCAAGCCCTGCATTTTCTTGGTTATGCTCTTCTCTTTCCAAAATTTAATTCCTTTCCCTTGAACAGTTAAATGGAGTACATGGTATGTCCAAACCAAATTCTGATCGGTTCAGTTCATGTGCCCCAAATCCATAGCTGTATTAATTACTGTTGGTTTGGTGTGTGACGTGGCTCTTCTTCTTTTTTGTCTTTCTCTTTTTAAACTTTGACAGTGTTGTGTATTGTCAGCTCCTTATTCTGTAGCGGCATTTATTTGTATCTGTTTTTCCCAAGTAACCCAGGGGTGTGTTCTACTCTGTGGGTCACAGTGGTAGATTCTGTTTGTGCTTTGTGATGTTATTCATGGTAAACATTTGTAAATCAATGAATGTCTCTTGTTTTCTTAATTGTTAGCTGCTTGGAAATTTAGAAAAGTCAGGTAAACTTGTTTTCTTGTAAGTATCGTTCAGACCACAGTTGTATTTTTGACTTTTATTTTGCTTCTCACATGCATGATGCTCAGCTTGGCTGATACTGTTGTGTGCTCGTCACTGTAAATACTGACATGTACTCGGAACTTTGTTTCATGACTGCATGGCCTGAGAACTTACACTGTCATGTATTTTTCAGAGTTGATCAGATATTTTTCTCTCATAAGAATGGTTTCCTGCGATTACATTTTAAGTTACTGAGAAACCCTGAGAGGCGTCCTGGGCACCTCCCCTCTCCCCGCTCCATGTGCTTTGTTGGCACAGCTGTCCCCAGTGGCGTGCTGGCCTCGCCTGACTTGCTACCCATGGCATGCTGCTGCTTTCTCAAGCCACTCACTGTTGTCTTTTATTTCTCGTCTTGTTGCTTTATTAGTGTATCTGCTTCTGGAAGAGGGAGACCCCTCCACACGTAGACGCCTCTTACAGGAGCGTTAGAAGGAGGGACCGTGGAGGGGTGCGCTGTAAGGAGAGACACGAGCTGGTGTGTGTGTGGTCGTGGCTGTGCTGACTGTGGCGCTCACTCGTGGGCTTCCTTAGCCGTGTGTTACTCTCACACACCCGGCCGGGAGGGGCCCCTGGCTAGATGAGATGCCCTGTGTTTCCATGTGCATGTCCTTCCTCTGTGTCTGCATCGAGTGCAGGTGAGAGGGACGCCGGCTGCGCTGCACCTGTTCCGTCGGGTCGGACAGGCGGGGCGTGGAGATCAGTCACGCAAGCTTTCATCAGTCAGACAAGCTGCCCATATTTTTATGTTTTCACCAGATTCTAAACTGAGTTACTGATGGAAGAGATGATATGAAACTTAATAACTTTAGAATAAAATATAGTGGATCGTCAGATTTCAAGATGGAGACTGCATTCCTAAACTTGAAAGAGGAAATAAGTACTAAAAAAAAACGGTAGATGGCTTCGCTTACCTGAAAGCTTTCTGATCTCCATGAAGGTCAGGATAGTCTGTGGACAGAGAAGAGCTTCCCCTAACTCCACTAGAACTTCCTTCACGTCAGTAAGAAAAAGCTGAACCCACTCTGTGCAAGTGGATGGACAAGACAAGAGGAAGAAAAACAACGCACTGTGGAACGTCGCTGGCCTCATGGTGTTCACAGAGAGAAGAACATTTTAACCTGTCAAAATTTTAATTTTTAAAAAAATCACACATTAGCAAATATGCAGGCAAATGCATAAATATAAATTATGACTTCTCTGGAAAGGAATATGATAACATTATTTAAAACTTAAAAAATATACTTACACATTTTACAATTCTACTTCTAGAAACCTAAGAAAACATCCACAGGTACCCACTAAAAATCACGCACAAGATTGTTTCTCACTTTTAAATAAGAGCAGCTGGTATGTTCCGGGCCCCATACCGAGCATGTCCAGAGGCAGAAAACATGAAACGGCCATGAGTCACGTATGTGCCTCGGCAGCTCATGTGAATGGCTCTGTATCGGGCTCGTGCACTTATTCATGTCTGATTTTCTTGTGCACTTATTCTTATGAGGTGTTTACAAATTGTTACTGATACACCACAGCTTTGAGTCAAGCAACCTGTCCACGGTCACACTGCACAGAAGCGGCAGAACTAACCACCAGCGTCACACACGTGCTGTTTGTTAACAGTCTGTGTCACATCTGTGACGGATGTTTCATGGTAAGAAGTCCAGTGGGCCAAAGCGTGAGAAGAAGTCTTGGTGGCGTGCATGCTGAAGCGCGGCGCGTCGGTCCTGACTTTTCCGCGCGTGTGTGTGTGTGTCTCGCCGGTGAAGGGCAGCACTACCTCAAGGCTTCTCAGATGTTAATCCTGATCACTTCTGTGTAGCAGGATCGAGTTACCTTCCTTTCGTTGCGCTTTCCTGTGTATGTATGGTTTTTATTTTCCAGCTGGCTTAAGTTACTTTATAATAATCAGAGAAGAGAATATCGTAGCTATTAGTGGATATTTTGATGTCAGTGGCCCAGTAATTCAGAGACTCTCAAAACCACAAGACTTTCAAAATATTTATGAAGTAGGGAACATTTGGGTAATATACCACAGATAATGATAGGATACTAATATTATACATCATGTTCTTGCTGTCCAACTTGTCTTTTGGCCAGATTTTGCTCTTTGTAAGTGTTCTTTTTTTGGCCAGTGACGTGTGAGTTTAAATCGGTTACAGATACTGAAGAAAAGATACTAAGTACAAATGCAAACTCGTTCCCATATAGGGCAGCCATCCACAGAGGGAATGTAAGCCTAGAAGGTGACTCTCACAGGCTTTCTCGGAGCTGTTGATGTCCCGTTATCTCCTTCCTCTGTGGTGCAGTAGCCCGCGAGCAGTTAGCAATGGTGACAGTTACACTCGTGAAGTGTTACTCAGTGGTCTGCGGGTCCCAGCTCCTTGAGATGGATCAGCTCAGTGTCAGGTAGTTAAGTACAGTATCGTTCTCAATGAACAGAGACCCAAAACAGCTAACCAAGAACTCCCAGCTATATTCTGTGATTCTCAGAGAATCCAAGTTCAGCCCCTTGTATTCTGGGAAGGTGCTATTATGTGGTTTAAAGGAACCCTAAAAATATCAGCTTCCTACATAACTGGTAATAAGTTATTTAAACAGTTTTCTTTCCCGGAATTTCTAAGCGATATAGACATTTTATCCCGATGACCACAAAAAAAAATTGAGTTGTGCCTGCTGAGCCCAGAAGACAAGGAAAAACACATGTAACTCTAGGCACTGTCTCACTCTTGGTGCATAGCAGTCCTCCACTCTGACTTACACCTGACATCTGTCCAGGTGAGCTCGGCAGAGAGGCCTGCACAGCCTGGTTCCAAAATCAAAGTAGCTTCCTCATCATTGGGAGCCTGGGCTTTCACTTCTTGGGAAAATAGTTCCTACCACATTTATTTGGCAGCAGGAATAGGCCAGGTTCTATGCTAGGCACTAAATTATGTATGTGCTTTTATTTAATTTGGTACATATTGTTGCTTTGGGTTAAAATAACATACGGAGCCCACAGAGCATGTGACCGCACCTGGCCGTGTGCTCTCCGGCCTCTGCGCCCTCCCTGCGCCACAGCCTCCTCTGACGTCTGTCATGTGCTCTGTCTTTTGAGTTGTAGTTTGAACTGCTTACTAATCTTCTGTAGGAACCAGAGGTTCGTGCCCTCCCTTCCTGGCTAAACTGGAAAAAGAGCTGTTTGTGTAAATGTCTGCCTGGTACAGTGTGTGCTTTTAAGGTGGTTAAGGCAACCCTAGCACGCCCTGGACAACAGCAGCTCTTTGTTGCGTTGTTTCCAAACGCCATAGACAATAGGGACCAGGAGGTCACAGGCCTCCTTTGACATCCCAGAGCCCGAGCTCTGGAACACAATTGCTTTCCACCCCCTGACGTCCCAGCTGGGCTTGAGACTGGAGTTGGAAAGGAAGAGGAACGCTCACGGGCTCCACTGGAAATGTGCGCTGCCCCCAGGGCTCGAGGGGTGTGGCCTCGTCCTGAGCGCTGCCCCCAGGGCTCGAGGGGTGTGGCCTCGTCCTGAGCGCTGCCCCCAGGGCTCGAGGGGTGTGGCCTCGCCCTGAGCGCTGTCCCCAGGGCTCGAGGGGTGTGGCCTCGTCCTGAGCGCTGCCCCCAGGGCTCGAGGGGTGTGGCCTCGTCCTGAAACTTTAGAGTCACTTGACGTACTTCAGTTTGTGAACTAATTTTTATGACATGATACGTGGACTTGACACTATTGAACGTTTTCATGTAGTATAACCAGAGGGCCTCAGTTTGTGCAGGTGAGGAGGACAGTGTGTAGCATGAGACACCGTGTCCAGCCCACCATCACAGTCTGCCTCGGTGCTGCTGTTGAGATTCAGAGAAAGCCTCCCTCGTCAGACGCAGCAAGACTGGCCCCCGCTTGCTGACCTGGAAGGCTGCCCCAGGCACACCGGCCCTGGCTGCACACACCATTGCCGTGCCCCGCCTCTCCCCGTTGCAGGGATGGGAACCTCACAGTACCTCGGCCTCCCTTTCTGTGCACAGATCTTTGTTAGGACTCTGAGACTGTCCAGAGAATTTGATAGTTCTCTTAAGGGTCAAGTTTGATTTCTTTCCTCCTACAGTGTTCTTTGGACACCTGAGTAGCCTGGTGAGGATAACCGGAGGAAGTATTCCTTCCTCAGTGGAGGCAAGAACGCCGAGCCCCGGGAGAGGTCTGGCTGCACATTGGGCTGCGACCCCAGGCTCCGTACCCAGAAAGCATCGTGTGCCTGGTCTTGTGTCATTTACTACCAGAGAGGCACACAGCCTTTAAGTAGGAGGTTTTCACAAGCAAGTGAGCACAGGCACCTAAAAGAAAGATTTGGGAGCTACGGAGGCTAGGTGTGCCGCGTGAATGGACTCAGGCTTGTGCTTGGTCGAGCTCCCTGATTATATGTGAACATGTCCAGATTAAACAGAACTGAGTCATGATCTTCAGGAGGCATTTTTGTCCAGGCAGTGTTAGACCATAATTATGAAAAAATGTGGGGTGCAGTTTATCGTATTCTAGGCCAGAGGGTTCCAGGGAGAAATTATGGAGGAAGTAGAGGACATTTGTCTACTTTTGCATGATTGTTAAGAATTAAAAAGACACAAATAAGAAAGACATTTTCTATGAGAAACAGTGGATACAAATACAAGAAGTATTTTAGAGTGTTGTGAATAAAAGCAGTTTTAATTGGACGGGAAGTGTCAAGATGTGAGTACTGAGAAATAAGACAGCCTGATAACTTCTCTACGTACCTGCGTGCTCTCCAGATGATTCATGTTCAATGTTAGTCCACTTTTAAAATAATGTATATCTTTTACTTTGTATCCATCATGGTTAAATACTGAGATCAGATAAAATATTTCAGAATTTTTATATTAACTCTGAGTTAATAAAAGATTGTGCACGAAGGTAATTGTATAGCAATTTTATAAATATACTTCTGCTGTTTTTTGACTATTTGATACACTTACTAAACACATGGATAGATCAAAAAAGGCAGAAGATGTATTTGGATCTCTTTGAGGGGTCTCCTGCTCAGTCCCCAGTGGGAGGCCCTGGAAGCAGGTTTTTCCATGTTGGAGAGACACATCGGTGGTCCCCTCATGGTTCTCTGCTGGCGACTGCACTGAGCACTGGAAGACGAGGTGCTTCGCGCAGCCCGCGGAAGGGAAGGCCGCGTCGGGCTGGGTTCGTTTAGGCTCCTGCAGTTCTGCAGAGCCACAGCCTGTTTGTTTAAGATATTCATTGAACTCTGTTTATTCTGTATTTTGATGGCCAGACTCAGATAAAGTTCATTTGCCTTGGACAAGCTTACTTAAAAAAATAAAAAGATAATAGAAATTGGTGTAGGTGCCATTTGTTTATTCTGTGCTTTGCCTTCAGATACAACTGGGCAGATTCATGTGTATATTTGCCAGTTTTACCTAATGTGTGTTTTGATGGCTTTGCGTTCATCAAAGGCATGAGTAAATGAGTCTGATCTTCATTTTACCAAATGAAGTTGAGGGTGGTCAAGACTATAAAAGATGTGCGGTAGAGGTTAATGTGTGCCTATCAGACTCTTGTTCCCTCTTTAAAACTGGACCTGGAGCACACTGAAAGGAAGAAGTCGGATAGCTGTTGAGTTGAGAATGTGTGCATGTGTGTGTGTGTGCATGTGTGCATGTTATCAGTATCCTGTCTAGGCTAACTTTTGAATCTAGAATTTCATATGTTCATAATAATGCATAGAATCTGCCTAGCCCTGTGTGGTTTAGTGACATATTTGACAGATACATTTGCTTTAGGTATCAGCAGTAGAAAATCACTTCCTTTCAGATGGAGATATTTGACTGTATCGTTTATTTTCTTGACTTAACACAGAAAATGTCTGTTTAGGATTTTGTATGACTTAGACAGTGGCCTCTCTGGGCCGTGAGTGAGATGTGAAGTTATGCGGTCACATTTCTGCACCTCTGTCTTGGGCTCTTCGGTGGGCAGGGTGCTCTGCCTCCCGGTGTCCCTTCCCACCGTGAATAATGCCGCATTTCTGTCCCACTGTAGATTGGCGGGTGCTGCAGCCTCACTGTGTTCTGCGTGCGCGACAACAGACTGACGCGGATACCTGCTGAGGTGTCACAGGCCACCGAACTTCATGTCCTAGACGTGGCAGGGAACAGGTGAGCATGCCCTGTGTGCTTTGCTGGCAGGACGGAGGCCGCAGCAGTCCCAGCCCGCCCTGGCTCTCGGGGCTCACTGTTGGCCCCATTGAGGTTCTGGGGGTTATTGAGGTGGGTGAGCACGGAGCCTGGGGAGCTCAGGTACCACGAAGATGAAGCAGACGCTGCTGCGCGTCATGGGACAGCACTGTGGGGTGGAAAGGGGTGCTGTGGCTCTGTCTTAGTGGCTCTCATTGGCTTTTGAGAGTCAGAATGGACCTAGGAGTTTCTCTGTTTGCAGAGAAACAATTCTGAGCTGATTCTGAGCTCAAATCAGTCTGTGCTTCCGTTTTTTTTTGAAGACAAGATCTGGCTGCGTCACCCAGCTTGGTATTAGACTCCTGAGCTCAGCTGATCCTCTGCCTCAGCCATCCTAGCACCTGGGACTGCAGGCACTTGTCACCATACCAAGCTCACGTTTAAGCAGGGGTCTTGACATGCTGTGTTGGGGACTCAGAATTCCTGAAATTGTAAAGAAAACCCTATGCAGGGACATTTTTATGGAGCAAGGCTCTGCAGCTAATATTGTATATCTAACTAACTCATAAAAGAAAAAATAAAGGCTAAAAGCTACCTGACGGCATCCGGAGGCCGCAGCAGCACCGTTGCCCAAGTCCTGGACACCTCACCGGCTGCCTGTCCCTCGCCTGTGTAGAACATGGCTCCGTTTCTACCTTTCCATCCCGATTTCAGTGTCCAGATGCTGACGTGTACTCCCCTCCTCCCTGTGTCCTGTCTGAGAACCCTGAGTCCACATCGACTGTTCTGGGACCCTGGCTCTGTCGCTGTGTCCCGTGTCGTGTCTCTTGAGTACTTGTGCTGTATTTCCTCTGGAAGGCCTTTCCCTTGAGTCTGCACGTCCGAATGGGGACATTCACACACGTGGGACATTTACACACCGCGGTGCCCATCCGCATGTTGTAGCCCCCTGCCCTGGGAGTTGCCCCAGGCTGGAGCTTGCTGTCCATGTCCCTGGACCACCTGTCCCTTCACAGTCCATGAGATCCGGCCTTCACGCTGCCGGCCTTTATGAAAATGTTAATCGTCTCGCAGAGTTAGTTGCTTGACTTTGCAAAATGTCTTCTGTCACAATTCTTGTTGCCAAAAGGAATATCACAATTGCTCTTGAGCATAATATAGTTAAATAGGAGAAAAAGCATCCACCGAGAGAGCTGGAACTCTGTGATAAAGGTGAGCAGTGTGAAGAATGTTTGGGGTGCCATCCTCTGCGTGCTGAGGGGCACTCGTATAAACTTACGTCAGACACAAGCCCCCGTTTTTCATTGGCTAATGGGTCACAGTGGACCTGAATAAACGAGAGCCTGGAGTGAGTTCCGGCCATGGAGTGCTCACCTTTGTAAAGGTTAGTGCTTTTCGGACGTCTTAAGAGATCCTTGAGCCAGTGAGTGGATGCTGACAACTCTAGATCGACAAGGGCTGGTGCGGAATCTCTGCTGGAGGAAACCTAGCATGAGCTGTTGGAGGTAGAACAAGGCGGTTTCTCTTGACCTCTCACCTCCAGTGTGAGCAGCTCAGTGGCTCTGCACGTCCCTGCCGCTCGCCGTAGGGTGAGCATGAATACGTGTCCTTAGCTCACAAGCAGGAGGATGGCCTGGATGTCTGGAGCTGCTGTCCACTCGATGGAAGCTTTCATTTTTTTATGCTTCAGCCAGGATGGAAAAATCCCATTAAAAGGCTGGATTACATAGCCGTCCTGTGAGCCAGTTCAGGGTGCCATTTAATCCATGCACATGTAGATACATAACCAAATTTTAAGGTGATTAAAGTATTTACTCACTATTTATTTAGAAGTATCAGTAATGAAACTAATAAAAAATGTTAGTGTGTCCACCTCAAAGCTTGCAGACGTGTGGCTCCATGGGAAATTGTAGTGAACCCGCGGGAATTTCTGCCTCTTCAGCACGTGGCCTCAGGGTGAGCCCGCGGGAGGTGGCTTTGCCTCAGCAGACAGGAGAGAACACAGCAGGAATGACTGGAACCGAGTATCCAGCCCTTGGTGCCAGCTCCTCGTGGGCAGAGAGCACAGAGTTCCTCTTAAACTCCTGTAGGACTGTCCACCCCATGCACAAGCTGGTACGTCAGCCCCTCCGTGCGGGTTCCCGGTCTGGAGCACTGGAGGCGAGTGGCTGCTAGAGGGGGAACGTTTATACCTTTGAATTCATGTATGTATGGACAGCATGAAAAGACAGCACGGCAGTATGGCAGGACCATGGGTACTTAGTCAGAAAACGACGGTTTCCCTAGTGACACAGAAGGGGGCCAGGAATACTGAGTGAAGAGAGCAAGTGTGAGCACAGCCCAGGCAACTTCACAGAGCCTGCCTCCGCGTCAGAGCAGAGCCGGCTGGGGAGGCGGCTCCACGTACAGGCCCAGCCCGGCCCAGCCCAGGTCCGAGGTGCTGGGTGTGGAGGTGGGGGCTGTCGGAAACCCTACTTCTGTTTTCTCCCTGTAAACTGACCTTCTCTGTGTAGGACCCGCCCCGGCTCCCCTAGAGCAGAAGTCAAGACTTGAGGAGGATGGTTATTCTTGCGACTTGGGTATTGTTAGGTTTTTTTTCAATTCATTTGTACTTTTAGAATATAATTTAAAACTAAAAAATTCTAGTAGGGGACAACAGAGAGATTAAACATTAAGTTGTAATATTACATGACTCAGTAGGCCATGCTTAGTAATTCAATAATTTGATAAATCAGTTGCTGGAGCAGTTGGGAGGCATTTGGAAGGTCACTCGGGGCTGTGCTGATTGCAGACATAACTAGAAACAAGGTACTCTCAGGCTGGCCATTCATTTGCTTTTGTCCTGGTGCCATCGTGTAAACAGTGACCAGGCGTTTTATTCCGGGGGGAGGTGGACCTAAACAGAGCACAGAGGTGTGTGCCGCCGGCTGTGGTTTCTTGTGTGGGTTCTGTGTACTCTGTAGTGAACGGGAGGTACCAGAATAAAACAAAAGTGTGTTATTAACTCCTCTGGAAAACAGGAAAGGCTTTTTTTTTTAACCTATTTTCTGATTTGTAGCTGGGATGGCTCAGCTCGGAGAAACAGAAAGATGTGTGTGTCTCCTGGGCGGGCCCCGTGAGTCGCCAGGGCCCCGGGCAGCCGCAGAGTCTGAGCAGACTGCACACAGGTGCTCTTTTTCTCCTGTGCCTCCACTGGTACCGCTGCTGCCCACAGGACGGTTGGGGACAAGCTCTGGTGTGGTGTCAGCTTGGCCGGGAGTGTCCACGTGGAAGCAGCACTTTATTTGCAAGAAAGCTATGTTTTAAGCAACTCATTAAACTGAGTTGAAATATAATTATAAAGATCTGTTCACACCGCTTCTAGTAATTTGTTTTAGCTTTTATCCTCTGGCTTGTCGGCCTTAAAAGCTGTTGTGCTGCTCTTTTTAGCGTGGGACTCAGGCCTGTGCTCAGTACCGAGCGAGGCAGCTGGGCCTCGGTCTGAGGATTGACGGTACCGCTGACGTGTCTGCATTTTGTGCTGCTATTGGTTTCTTTCTTATGCGGCCGTGATGGAAAAGTGGAGGCGCTGTCTGTCAGCTTCTTGCCCAAGACTCGAACTGGCAAACATTCTTGAGGATAAGAGCCGAACTCTCACTCTGAAAGAAATAGGAAAAAAATGTTTCAAAAGAAACTCCTTTTGTTCCATAAAATGAAATGATGTACTCCAGGATTTCACAGTGTCTAATGAGTATTCTTCAAAAAAAATCCCTGTCAGAGTGACTGGTAAATGACTGTCTTTGACTTGCTTGTGTTCGGGTAGTGGGAGAAATAGTGTTTGAGAGCACGAGAGACCTCTGTTCTACCGAAGCACAAGTACTTCTGAGTGAGGGCAGTTGCAGCAGAGGAGAACCAGCTGGTGAAAGTGTGCAGATGGTACGTCATCTTCTCCAAGCACGCAGATGCGTGCGGCACTCGCAGAGGCACGGACTCCTGCAGAGACACAGCAGCAGGTGCTTGGTCCAGCGCTCAGTTTGCCGGAGGATGGATGGCCTTTGCTGTGCCGATGGTCAGGGAAAGGGCAGCGTGCTCGTCTCTTCACTCGGCACCTGAGAGGCATTTGCAGGACGTTGTCGATACACTCTCAAAACCTTTGTTGGTATCCCTCTGCACTCTGAGTTTTCTAACTTCACCTGTTCTAGTACTAACCGGTTTATGCTTACTCTGTACTCAGTTGAGTTTTACGATACTGAAATGCAGCTTCTTCTCATATCTCCACAGAGAAATGTAGTGTTTTCCCCTTGAGCGTCAACTCAGAATTTCTGACAACGCTGTAAGATGTAGGTGGACTTCTCGTGTCCTAACAGGGATCAGTTAGTCTCGCTCATAAGGTCGCTTCTGTGATGGATAATCTTACAGTGCAGACACGTGGTGAATGGAACCTTTAGGTCCTCAAACCTTGAACTCCTGGGGTTCGAACAGCTTTGGGTGTTAACAAAACAAAGCTGATTCATGGGAAACATTGACTTTACCCAGAGTGGCGTTCTTATCCATGGCATTGAGGCATCCGGGCATCCCTGAGGCCGTCTGGCACATCCATCGTAGGATCTGTAGATCTTGGCCTTGACCCACTCGCTGCCAGTAAGCTCCTCTCCCAGCCCGTGTGACAACCCAAAGTGCGTCCAGATGTCCCCAAGTGTCCCACAGGGGCAGAATCAGCTCCGGGTGAGAACCTCTGCTTTACAGCACTGTTTTGCAAGTATGATTTCTGCAGTGGCCTTCACCTAATAGATTTCCTCACTGCGGCCATGCTGGCAAATACCTGTGCAGAGTAAACCGGAGACTGATCTCAGGTGTCACATTATAATTCCTCCAGTGGTCGCCTGTGTCTGCTTCACTTGAAATGGAAACAGCCTGACACGGATGTTAATCATCACCAGTCTGACAAGTGGGAGTGTCTAGAAACGGGTAGATTAAGTTTCAGATGAAAATACCCGAAATAATCCCCCTAGAGGAGGCCTGTGGAGTTGGTGGAAATGGTTCTCAGCCTGCATTTCCTCCACCACCTAAACTCTGCTGCACACTGTGCATCTTCTTCCGCAGACCCCGACTGGCAGGTGCCCCCAAGAAAGTCACCCGAAGCCCCTCTGCCTCACGCACGAGTGGCAGAATAAGCGCTCCCGCTCCTGGCTTCTTCCGAGGGCCCCACTTCCACCCAGCACAAGGCCTGTGACGCGTCCTGCTACTTTGGGGTTCCCTCTGTGGCACGAGGCCCAGCGAGAGCCGTGAGGGCGATAAAGGGAGGCACCAAGCCCGCTGAACAGTCTCATGTCAGAAACAGAGCAGTTTCTCCCGTTTGGACCACCCCCCGACGCTGTTTTTGAACTGGGCGTGCTTTGCTGAGGAGGTCTGAGGGTGTGACATCTCTCTCGGTTTCATCCAGGTTGCTGCATCTGCCACTGTCACTGACCGCCTTGAAGCTGAAGGCCCTGTGGCTGTCTGACAACCAGTCCCAGCCTCTGCTCACCTTCCAGACGGACACGGACTGCACCACCGGAGAGAAGATCTTAACTTGTGTCTTACTTCCTCAGCTGCCTTCGGAGCCCGCCTGTCAAGGTGAATTCAAGGGTGGTGCTCCTGGGGCCGCGGGGCTGGGTGGTAGCTAACCTCCAGCCCTGTGCCTGGCTTGTGTGGTACTGTTCGGTCGGGTCTGCTCCCTGCGCACGTGGGTGGCACCTCTGCGGGACCCTGGCAGAAAGAGGCCCACTCACACCTCTCTAAAATTTTGCGAGCAGACTTTGGTTAATACGCCCTATTGATTAAGAGCCACCTCATAGCTTGCAGCCGTGTGGCTCCGTGATTGGTTAATACGCTACTATTGAAAAGTAGCAATCTCTTAAAATCCTGAGAGTTCAGAGGATTAGCAATACCATCTTCAAGCCAGTGGAGTATTTTGAGTCACTGTATATGTGTTCTATAAATTATGAGGTTTTAAGAAAATATACTAACATCAGGCTGCTATCGTAAACCCTTTGCTGAGAGCTGAGTCTGATGGAACTGAAGTACCCCTGGAGAGTAAGAGCTCCCCCAGACTGCCCTGTCAGCCCCGGCCACTGGTGGGCGTGTTAAGCCTGAAAGAGAAGAAAATGTGGTCGAATGTCTCTAGGGAATTCCAGCATCCAACATGTGTGGTCACATCATTGTGGGAGCAAATTCGAAGTTACTATGTAAAAGAGAATTATGGAAAAGGACTCCTCAAATTATTGACGTTCTATAATGAAATAAGGAATATATTTAATTTAGTAAATACTTCATATGATCTTAAATTAAATATATGACATTAAAAAGAAAGTGAACTCTGCCCCGGCCCTCTTATTTTTGATATCTGTTGTTTTTGTCGTGAAAAAGACTCAGAGGTTGAGACAGCGGTTTGCCCCTCGCGTCTGCTGCTGCACCTCTGGCTTCCCACGCGGGGTTTGGCTAGCAGGCCGGGAGACCGCAGTGTCCAGTTGCCAATCCATGAGCCGGCATCCCTGCTGATGCCCTGTGTGCCCCTGCAGAGAGCCTGGCGCGCTGTGGCGCCCTGGAGAGCCTGGTGCAGGACGTCGCCGACGACACCTGGACGGAGCACGCGTTACACAGAGTCAGTGCCATCCGGTTTTTGGACGATGAGAAAGACGAAGAGGACAATGAGACGGTATGCAGACGGAAGGCTGACTCCTTTGTCTGGTGGAGGTTCACGTAGGAGCCTTCCAAGACCCACGGTGGACTCGGGAGGGTTCTGTTGTTGCTTCAGAGCGTCGCCTCTGTTCTGCCTTCAGTGCTAGACATTTTTTAAGGGAACAGAAGTGAGTGCTTCTGTGTACTCAGTCAGGAAAGGCAGGCGAGGCAGACGAGCTTCTCTTACTGACGTTATCTGAGTAGACTGTGGAGACTTCCCTTCCCCTTTGTGGTAATCTCTGCACTGCACCTGCCCGCATCCGTTTCCTTAAAACTGGGCTTTTCTTTCTCTGTGAATGGCCCCTCCTGCCCTCTGCCCACTTGTGGCCATGCTGACCCATTCTCATGCCGTGCCATGACCGTGCAGCTGACTTCTCATCCCCGCGGCTGCCTTGCCCGTCACGTCACATGCTGTGCTGGTGGTGGGAAATCCGAACAAGTTTTCATGCAGAAATTGGGAATCAGGTGAAAATAGTAACTCCTCACCCTTCTTTCAGCCATGTTTAAAACTGTCTCAGACAGCCAAGCTCTGCAGGAGTCAGTGACGGCGTTTGCCATCTTCTTTACAGTCTCACTAATCGGAATTTTCATAAGCAACACTTGAGGTGCTGCTGGCCACACCCAGACAGAGGACAGTTGCTCGGTCGCTGCAGACAGTTTTTGTTCTCAGCTGTCAGCGGATGGGATTCGGAGATGCACAGTAGCAGAGTGCGCAGTGTGCTGAGGGACGACAAGATGACCTTAGCTTTGGGGTCTCCTTTGTGCCCACTGCGACCCTTGTCAGGGAGTCAGTGTCTCCACCGTCACTCCCTGGCCGCAGTCATACTTCCCAGCGTTCTCTCTGCTTCCTGAAATTGCAGCGCAAATCACTACGGGGGTATAAATTCTGTGTTGCGGCTTGCTAGACAGCATGTAACACACTAGACGACACAAGGTTGTGAGGAATGTCCACACCTTGTCCACTTAATGCCCAGCAGTGGGACTTATTAAAGGAAGATGAACTTCCTTCAGTGGGACGTGTAAATACTACACAGAGCAGCCCAGAAATGAAACCCTGTCCCTCCAGCTTCCCTTTCTTTTCACTTCCTGTACCTCAAGAACTGAACAAAACCAGGACTGTGCTGGGTGCAGCTCATTATAATGACTCTGTGTCGGCCTTTATATCATCCAGTGATTTGTCTTTTTATTTTACACCCCATAATTACCACTTAACTCTCAGATTGTTTTCTTTATAGAAACTTGTCTTACTAATCTCATCATTGGCTATGACTGGATAAGTTGCATGAAGCACTTCTACCTGCCATTAAGTGCCGTGAGCTGGAGGGAAATGCACGCAGCTCTGAAGGAAGCTTTCCCACCCACTTTCACTTGTATTTGCAATTTATTTGGCATGCTGACTCCTTGAATCTGCATATTCTTAAAAAATAATGGAGTGAAAGCAAAACACTCACTGTACTGTTTATTTTTAGCGAACACTTCTAAGGCGAGCCACTCCACACCCTGGGGAGCTGAAGCACATGAAAAAGACAGTGGAGAATTTACGGAATGACATGAACGCTGCGAAAGGACTGGATCCAAACAGAAACGAGGTCAATCACGCCACTGACCGAGTGACCACTTCTGTGTAGCACGTCCCCGCCAGGTTGGACGTCCTGTCTTCCCCTGCTGTCCAGACTTTGCTGTCTGCTTCGCAGGAGTTGCAGCATCCTGTCCTCACCAGCACCTGCGTCACCTCCCATCCGGCTTGGCTGCTGCCCTGTCCCAGGAAGTGCCTTTCGAATGCCCCTCTTCCGGTCACCGCTTCAGTAGTCTCCTGGCTTTTTTGTTTTTCTTTTAATTTGGGTTGTTGGTAATAAGTAGAATACACTACTGTAAACACCTGACCTTCGTTTTTGTCTTATGTTGGGGTGAGAGAGAATGGACAGGAGAATGTTTACCCTCTTTCCTCGCGTTCAGGGCTGGGGCATTTTGAACCTTAGTTCTCTTGAACTTATGATGAGAAGTTTTGTGTACAGGGAAAAATTGATACTTTTGCAATCTTTTTTGGCAGCTCAGATGGTGTAAATTTTAAAATTTTGTATAGATATTTCATAACAAAAATATGTATTTTTTGTTGTTTTATCTTGAAGATGGTACATATTTTAGGATTTGTGCAGGAAAACAGACCAGTCCTAAAGTACTTGTTCCTGTTTGTACCACCCACTCGTGCCTTACTGTGTCCTGTGTAGTGTTAAACCAAGTGTGGACGGTGGCGGCTCAAGCAGCGAGAGAAGAATGAGAATGTGCTACTTTTTAAGCAGTATTGGCTTTTAATCAGCGATCTACATAGTGGATTTGTTTTTAACCAAAAAGATGAACTACCAATGATGTGTAAATTATATCGGTTGATTCTTTTGAATGATGAACCAAAGGATTAGACTGCTAATTATTTCTTATACTTTACCTTTTGATGAATAAGTTCTTTTTAAGTGAGTGCAGTGTCAGACTGTGTCCACTTCCGAGGCTTGCATGCTTTGTACAGGATAACAGAGCAGAAAAGCACAGACAGAGAGCACTGGTTCAAGATTCAGTGGATAACGATGTACTGCAAAACAAAGTGACTCTTACTGCAGACAGCTTTAAAAGTTTTATATTCTGCTATCAGACCACAATACAGTAAAATAACTTATACTACATTATAGAAATGTTATCTTTATAAGTGCAATTTAATTTGTAAATAGAGTTTGGATCAAAATATAACCAAATACCGCTTCAAGGATTAATTGTAAATCTGTTAACTTAAGGTGATGAGGGTTTGTTTTAGTGTGTTTCTGTTGATTTTTGTATGTTGTGATAAACGAGAAATGAAAAATGCCAGTCACTGTGGTTTCCGGGAGAATCTTGTCTTTTTTTAAGGGAGGGGATTTTCTTCATGAAATAAACTTCGTGTGGACATTGGCCATGGCCTTTTCAGTGATACTGCTTTGTGTGTTCAAACACTAGCACATATCCGAGTTCTCTGCGTGCTCACCTCCATTGCGTGTTAGAGCCCAGCTGTTCCTAGCAGGGCTGCTGCACAGCAGGGGGCGCACTTCACCCCGGGGGACCAGCACCACGGGGGCCCCACCTTTATTCTGGGCTCTGGAGTCTGGCCCTCTAGATTCCTTGGTGACCCGTCCCACCCCGCCCCATCCAAGATCTGCGGTTACTTCTACACATCTACTCTGGGCCCACTTACCGTTTTAGGTTGAGTATTTGCATATATTTATGTATTTTAAAACCTCTCTATTGCGGGAAAGTATCTAACATGGCAGTGGTTTGGCTCATCTGTGTCATGCTTTACTCTCTAATCCTTCGATAACTATTTTGTCTCTTTTTTAAGATTTTGGCTCATAGGCTAATTATAGATAAGCTCATAGGTCCTGTTTAAGAAGCGATTGATACCAAATAACAAACTATACAGTAATTTTGTTTCTTTTTCATCCACAGCCCACTGTTTAGAACTGTTTCTCATGGCTGCAGTGAGTGAGGTAAAGGTGCACAGAATGGTGTGTGTGTGTGTGTGTGTGTGTGTGTGCGTGCGCACACACACACGCTTAAATTCTTCTGGGAATTAAGTACCTGACCCTTTGGCCTGCTTTCTTCACCTCATTTTCATGGGTTTGTTTCATCCCAGTCTTTGATGTCGGGTGACGCTAGGGTGCTGTTCAGTTTCAGGAAGGTGGAATCAAATTTAAGCTACCCAGTGGATTAAAACCTACATGACAGGGTCAACTTGAGAACATCCGGGTCTTTTTCAAGCAGGAACACTTACTTAATGGTGTGAAGTGTACCTTTCCCTTGTGGGGAGGGGCCCGAAAAGGAGGTCAGAACGACCTCTTCGACTACTTTTTTCTTCGGAGGCCTTTATTTTGTTTTTACCAAAGAAATGATACTTAAAAGGATAAAACAGTGAGGGAAAATTGGAGGAGGTAAAATAAAGTCATTGATGAAAAGAGAGACCAATAAGAAATTGCGGAGCAACTGCCTGGGTGTTACCGTTTTTTCCTCAAAGATTGGAGTAGTTTCTGATCATCCTTTTTGTCTATAAACTTACCCCAAACTTTCCTAGCTGGCTGCTGTGGCATGGCAGCCCTTCTGCATGGACTGCGGTCTGCCCTGCCTGAGAGGCTGTCCTGAGCGAGTGGGTGAGCTGGGCACATTTGGTGTGGCAGAGTGCTGTGGCAGCTGGTCCTGCCCGGGGAGTCGGAGGCACCACCACGGGTGTGCTGTGGTGTGCTGGGCGTGGCGTGCTCACACTCGAGGAGGGTTCGTGCTCAAGAGCTGCTGGGAAGGCTGGTGATGTCCTCGGAGCTGAGGTCTTCGCTTCCCCGATTACTGCTGAGTTACCTCTCCAGTGTTCCAAAGAGCTAATTAAATAAAACGTATGGAAAATCAAAGCATCAAACTTCAGAATCCTGTCATGCACCTTTCTGTCTGTACCTGTCATCTCCCTTCATTATCAACACAAAATTAGTACTGTACTAGACTTTTTTAAAAGATGCAAATTAGGTTTTAAAACATTTGTAAGAAGTTATCTGCATCATGAAATTATTTTTTAAAATAGTAAAAGCACAGCCTTTGGGATAGCACTTGGGGCTTAAAAGTCCTCAGTCAAGATCAATGGTGTGCTCCTAGAATCAAGTGCTTCGGATCTGCGTTCGAGTCCCGGCCTTGCCAGGTGGATTCGGATGACTCACCTCTCAGAGCCCCAAGTCTTTCAGCTCTAAAGTGGGGCGGTCGGATCTCTTGGAGTGTAAATAATCACTAACCAAGTGTCGGGGGGACGCTCCCCTGGCTGCTGGCAGTACAGCTCTGCCAGCTCTTAGCACAGAGTGTGAAGATCGGGGACGCACCTGGGGCAGAAAACTGCCTGGTCACTCCTGCAGCTGTAGCTTTGCATGTAGCCCTAAGGGATGCAATGGCTGAAGAGAATTAGAATTTGTCCAGAGCTTATTTAATGGGATGTTTAACAAGAGTCTCTCTGAAATCTTACTTCGACTGGACCTACGGACTAGCTATTCTAAAGAGAAAACTAATTTCTGCCCAGAAGCCATCAGACATCTTTGCCTTGCAGCGTCCCTGGCAAAGTCCTCAGTTTCTTAGCTTTGGGTCTGTCATGCTCGTGAATGTCTGTCTTTCACCCTCGATTCTCATCATTTTCTCCTTTGTCACCTCTGGCAGCTTTTATGGATTTAAAACGCGGAGGAGACCCTGCGGGCAGGAGGGGTGTGGCGTGGCTCTGCAGTGGCTCTCCCTCGAAAGGAGGCAGCTCGTGGGAAAGAGACGCCGACACTGTTCCGGTTGCTTGTGCTCAGCTGCCTGCAGGTTGGCCAGGGCTGTGTAACTTCATGGGGTGGGAGGGACCAGTTACTGTGCCTGCCGTGGACTTCAGCCAGGCCTTCAGGAATTCTGACTGGGCAAAAAGGTTGATTCTCCAGATTTCTTCTGAGGTATTAACATTTAAGTGCTAAACAAATAATGGGCAGCCTCTTGGAGACGAGGTGGTAGCTACCCGTACATGGTGCCATTTACTGCCCCGAGCAGTGAACTAACCCAGCTTCAGCTTTCCAGAACAATCCCCCAGGGTAGGGAGTGGTGCCATTTTCAATTTGTAAAGAGAAAGTTAAGACTTAAATAAATTGTATAATTTCCCCAACGCCAATGACAACAGAAGTTAATTGCACACCTCTGTTGGCCAGCTTCTGTGGTCCACTGAGTCTCGCTTTGCTCTCCAGCCCCAGCCAAGACTGTAGCGTGCCGGTAATTCCGCTGAGTTGTGTTGACAGTGGTTCTGTTGTACCTTCTCAGGGCGACTGAGGCTGAGGTGCAGACCGGCCTGCGGTGGAGGGACTCGTACCCTGGGCCCTTTATCTGTGTGCGCCATGCTTGTGAAGGCGAGGCTCTCCGCCCTCCACCTTCCCACCCAGCCCCTTCTGTCGTCCATGGTGAGTGCACTGTCCGTGCCTTTGCTTTTGAGCCTGTGCCAAGTCATAGGAAAGTTGGGAGACGAGGGGGTGACTGCGAAAGGTTGATGCTTTCTTTCACTGCTAGCTAAGCCGATTGGTAGCTTAGTACCTAGTTCTCTGAAAGAGCTTCCGCATGTCCCCAAACTGGGACTTAGTTCTGGAATGAGCTAATTCTCCGAGAATGACCTTTTAGAAAACCCTCGCTACCTTCCATGTCTGCCCTTAGAGAAAAGACTTGGAAACCTGCGGTGCTCCAGAATGACCGTCATGCAGTGCAGGGCCATAAAAGAGGTGACTCAGGATTTATTATTTAAAATCTTTTAAGAAACCATTGTTGTCAAAGATTTGACAAATACTGGCTGTTCTTGTTTAGGAACTCTCTTGGTTGAAGAAGCAGAGAGCCGGAGGAATGTAGGGAACTCATGTGACTACCATGCTAGAAAGAGAAGCTCTGGGTGGCTTCACATGGCAAAAAGGTTGACACGGGCCCAGCCGGCGCCGCGCAGCCCGGCTCTCAGGCAGGCCATCCAGGAGGCCTTCACAAGGAACTGTGATGCGTCTTCAGTGTTAAGAGAGCAGCTTGCAGGAGAACGCTGCCCAAGCAAGCACGCCTAGGACAGTGCTTCACCCGTGCCTGCAGGGCACAGTCACTGGTCAGCTCTGGGGACCTTGGCTCCTCTGCACCGAGTGTCTGTGGCCTTTCACGCCCTGGTTGCACTCCTGCCCTCCCCCAGCTGGAAGTGCAAGTGCTTGTTTGTTTAAACCTTGCTGAGCATGGCTTGGAAAAACAAAACAACAGCAAGCGTGTCCGGGCAGTGAGTGTCTTCCTGTAGTCTCATCCTGGCCTGTGGCCCGGGGCACAGTGGGTGGGGCGAGTTTCGGTGTGAGTTTGGCGAGTTTCAGCAGCAGGCAGTGGGCTGGGTCTGTCGTTGGTTGCTGTGGTTTTCATGGGTTTGGAATGTGTGAAGATAGGAGCATTGCCGTAGATGGCGAGGGAGTGGTCGTGCTCCCGCACTGCTGTCCCTAGCACAGGTGACAGCAGGTGTGTCTGTACAGGCACTGACAGTGTGACACGTGTGTGGAGGTCCTCATCATCAGCGTCCTAACCTGGACCCGACAGAGGCCCTTAGCAGACGTGGGAGGAGGCCAGGTACCTTCCGGACATGGGCTCCCTCCTGCCCCTTGTTGGGAGCCCTGGGCCGGTGGGGAAGTGACTGTAGGAGCCAAACAGACTTTGTCACCTGTGATACCTGGGTCAGGCAGTCTTCCCTCCTGTCTTACATAGGCCAACCTGTGTGGGAAGAAGTGTCCGTAAGCACCCAGGGTGCTCAGTGATGGGGCTGGACCTCTACCCACAGCTGCCTGTGGCCATTGACATTGGTCTTCAGAGAATTAGAACAGTGTGGGGTCAGAAAGATCAGTGTGCAAGATGCCGGTCTCTGCCCCCAGATGGGTGTGATCAGGGCTGAGTACAGCTGAACCCAAACCGCTCACCATGGTTCAAGCTGGCAAGTTGGTTCAAGTTCCCAAACCCCGTGGGTTCCGACTTGGAATCCTCCTGCCTCAGCTTCCTGGGGAGTCCTGGGAGCAGGGCTCGTGGCACCGCTCCTGGCAGTGTTCTCCTTCTCTGGAAGGCAGAACTGTGCATTAGTTCCCGAATGTGAGCATGCACCTGAATCCTCTGGTGACCACAGAGAGCAGATGACAGCCCTGGCCCGGGTCCCTGGTCACTGCTGTCCTGGGGACCCTTCGTAGAGAACCACTGCGAACTGCCCAGCCTGGCCTCCGGCTTGCCGTCTTCGCGCAGGAGCTGCTGGGATGAACAGCTCTCCCAGCGTGCAGGAACTTTCATCTCCGCAGCGGTGCACCGAACTTCCTGTTCCGCTGTTAACACGCACTCCTAACGGGCACAGAGGAAGTGCTGACGGAGTAGAGACCCCGCTTGCCTCTCGGGGATGCCCGAAGCAGAGCAGGAAGCACCGATGGCCGCATGCGGGCAGGACAGCTGCTAACGCGTCCCGACTGGCCCGACCGCTCAGGAGCCCACGCGCTGACCGCCCGGAGGGAAGCAGGCTCACTGAAGTGCCAGCCTGGCCGCGTCTGGTCCGGCACCTGCAGGCCTCCCCTTTGTCCTACACCTGCTGGGTGGCCGAAGCAGGCTCACTGAAGCGCCGGCCTGGCCGCGTCTGGTCCGGCACCTGCAGGCCTCCCCTTTGTCCTACACCTGCTGGGTGGTGGAAGCAGGCTCACTGAAGCCCCGGCCTGGCCTCGTCTGGTCCGGCATCTGCAGGCCTCCCCTTTGCCCTACACCTGCTGGGTGGTGGAAGCAGGCTCACTGAAGCGCCGGCCTGGCCGCGTCTGGTCCGGCACCTGCAGGCCTCCCCTTTGTCCTACACCTGCTGGGTGGTGGGGATCTGCCCTCGCTGGTACCTTGGCTCGGGGAACCGCTGCCTCAGTCCCGGACCTCGCCGGTGCTTTCCCTGGATCTCGTGGCTCCTTTCGCGCGCGCTGGGCCTTCCGCGGCCATCTTCAGCAGCTGTGTACCTCACAACCTCAGCTGCTCCCACCCGCACTTTACGTCGTCCCCAGAGAGGTGGAGAACCCTTGACCTTGTCTCCCTCCAGTGTTGTCACGTTCTTTCTTCTTTGCCAAGGTCCTTGGAGAGAGACCTGCTCTCCTCCACCTTCCTCCCGAGTCCCCGCTCATCTCGGAGCGACTCGCCCGGCGCCCAGCACGCGGGTCCTCCGTGTTGGCGCCTGGCCGGTCACCAGCCCCGGCTGCGGCCGCGTCTCACGCGCTCGGACTCATTCTCATCCTTTTAAGCCCAGTGCTGCGTGAGCTCTGAGCGCAGGACCTTCCTCAAGTTTGCCCCTCAGCGCTTCCCTGGCATCTTTGCCGACGACTAAGGAAAGATCCTTTACTCGGCAATCTGTTAAACACACGCCGGGGCTGCACACAATACAGTGAGTGATTACAGTGTGCTACAGTAAGAGACCTGTCGCCACGACTCCCCTCGGAACACTCCTCCTCACTGCAAGTCTCCCATCCTGTCGTTCCTGCCTGCCGCTTTCTGAAGCAGTCCTGGAGATCCTCCTTTGTGAGCATCTTAGCTGTGCCCTCATGGCTGCCTCAGAGACATGAACCGATTCACGATATTTAGAACAATTTCTGTCAAGTCAGACTGTTACAGTGTCGGGTCCTCCTCTACTTTCTTTACCTGGCATCCTGTGACCTCTAGCTCTTCCCCAAGGTCAAAGTGACCATGAAAGACAAGTGTTTTGAATCAGTTAGGTCTCCCTTAAATAAACCTTTATTTCCCATGACTCCTCCCTCAGCTCCTCCTCAGGTGTCTTCCTGTGCTCCCTGGTCCCTGCCCCGTGTCCCGTGTCTGCTGTCAGCCCCTGGGTCCCCTCTGTGCATCTTCCCCAGAGATCCGTCTGCGTCTTCATGCTGCAGGCTCCAAGCTCTGTCTCCATCCCACCCACACTCTGCTGCTACGGAGAAGAGGATGCTGGGCTCAGCTTTGGTGCTGGCGATAGCAAGAGGAGGAAGACACTTGCCTCGGATGGCCTACTGAGGAAGGCGAGGCTCTGAGGTGCCAACTGCCCTTTGGATCATGATGCCAACTTCCCTTCGGGAAGAAAGATAGCGTAATATTAATGTTACGGAATAAGAATCACATGTGCTTTCTCTGCGCTATTAAAAATTCAAAGGAGAAGCCCATGAAACTGAGCTCTTCCGCAGAGATCGTTTTTCTGTGGCACAGGACAGTCAGTCCACTTGGGCTGGGCTTTCCACTCTGTTCATGCCTCTCGGCTACCAGCTGCAGACTCCTGCGCGCTGCTGGGCTGTTGGCAAGTCAGGTGGGACGGGATCGGCCTGAGAGCTGAAGGCTTACCACGCGAGGGCTGGGATAAACTGTTAACTTTCTAGGTCCCCATCATGGCTTTGAAGTGAAACAAATCCATCAGCATTATTTCTAAATCTGTGCTGCTTATTACTTGACTTTCACTGACTGAAACATTTTCTTTACAGTCTCTGAATGGCCAATAGGACAGGGACGTTGTCTCCTGACTATTGTGTTTGAAAACTGAATAGATGTGTCCCTGATTTTCTTCAGGTTTGGCATTGGTGGTGTAAAATGAGTCCCAAGGACTGACTCTGAGGCGGAAGACTCAGCGGGAGGAGCTCACGGCAGTGCCGGCCGGAGCAGCAGCTGGACTGGGCCGGGAGGCTGGGCTGTGACATGGCTCCATCAGACGCTTGGGCCAGTCCACAAGGGCCAGCAAAGTGGGCTGCCCTCACACAGTGGGCACTTGGACGGGGCAGTTCCTGATGAAGGACCCGGGAAGGGCAGGAAGCCCCAGGCTCGTCCACAGCCAGCCTTCAGGGCCTCTGTCCTGCAAGGAGCACCAGGACGTCCACTGAAACATCTGCTGCGCCATCTTACACGTGTCTCGGGACGCGGAGCACATCCTCCATTCTAGTTTCTCTTCTAAGACTGGGTTGTTTAAGCTCACTTTTTATTTGTTTCTAATTTGTATCATTAGAAGAGATCAGGCACCACAGACTTGATGAACTGTGTCTTGCTCACCAGATTGTCCTAGGAGCCTGAAATATAGTTGGTGCCTCCTGCTTTCTGCTTGTTACAGAGTCCGTTTCCCGTTCGGGAAGGACCGTGCTGTGTGGTCGTTAACGCCTCGGGTTACTTCGCCGCTTGCTGTCTCTGCCTTTTCACTGCGCTCACCCCTTAGCTTAGGTTCTTGTAGGCCCGCTGTAGAGGAAGGTGGAGTCAAGGCAAGAAAAGCCAGAGAGCCGGGGAAGGAAGGTGGGAAGAACAAGAGGAAAAGGGGAAAGGACGGCCCCGCAGAGACACGCCGGGGCAGAAAGACGCGCTCGGAGTGGCGGCTCTGTGGTGACAGCCGTGACCCTGCCGCGCGCCCCGACAAGCTCCTTCAAGGCTCTCGACCTCGTGTCTGTGTCTACCTACGGTTGTAAAGGGGTCCTGGGAGGTTCAGGAGTGATGCGTATGTTGTGTCACACCGTCAGACCCGAGAGACTTCGGGTTTTGTGTTTGAGTGGCTGGGAACCGAAGCCAGGCCCGCGCCCGCGGGGTGAGCGCTGTCCACGCCGGCCCCCTCCAGCTCGCTCCCAGTGGGTCCACGTCTGCGGTGATCGTGAGCGTGCCCCTCATCGCCGGCATCCACCCCAGCCATCAGCGGAGGGTGTTTAAAATGTGCAGGAAAGTCTTTTCTGGACTATGCCCTGGGCCTCATTCCTGGTCCTTCTCTCTCCCTTTTCCTGGCGGATGGGGGTGCCTCAAGTTGAGATCTCCACCATCACCATTGCCCAACCCGGTTCTCTGCTGCTTTCTGTTCAGTTACTGGCACCGCCCTGCAGTCCTCCCACCGAAGTCACCACCCCTCCACCTCTGTCACCGTGCTCCCCCCACCCGGCCCCATTCACACCTCTCAGCCCTTCCCGAGACTGTTCTGGGCACATGCCCACCGTAGGCAGACCAACGTCCCGGGCCTCGTCCGACTTCTTTTCTGTTCACGTCCACTTGCTTTGGAAGATGGGGCTGTGCAGAAGGAGAGCCGCTGGCCATCCCGACGTCGCCGTGCACCCGGTCTAGCCCCTGCGCTCATCCCGACAGACTCCCCGAGCTCACTGGACGCCGCCTTAGACCCCTCAGAAGGGGGTCTGTGCTTCAGAAGTGCCTGTCGGGGGTTTCACCATAGAGCAGGTCCTGGAAGTGCTCATTCCAGGTCTCTCGATCCTCTCACTGACGGGGAAGCGGGTACAGGACGTCTCCGGACCCTGTTTGATAGCTGGAGTAGACCCCGACCTGTGCACGGGTCAGAACTGCCTTTTGTTTGTCCATAGTCCGTGAAACCTGGGCCACCACGACTACAGGTGCACCACATGTTATCACTGGAGAAAAGACACTCCAGAAAGAGGAGTCTGAGGAAAAGCCACCGCGAAGATAAGACTCCAGAATCAACACTGTGCTGAGAAGCAGGGCGAGGTTCAGGAAGAGAACGTCACACGCGTGGAAAGAGGAAAGCAGTTTCCTTTGAGAGACTGAATGGAGAATCGTCGCACGTGTTGGTTTGTGGTCCAGATTATATGCACTGTGTTTTAAAAGCTTTCAAGCAGAGAATTTCAAGTTGTTTCATGTTGAGAATGTTGCTACATGATTGGAAGGAAGAGATGAAGATCCGCTCCAAAAAAACCCACCTTCACCAGAAGGTGACAGCTATCGGAACAGAGATGCCGGAACGTGAACACGAATGTGTCTCGGAGAGGATGAGTTTCCGCCGGAGCCCCAGCTGAGTGGCCGGGGACCGTGTCTCCCGGGCTCCTCTGCAGTGAGGTGGTGCCTTGTGACCGCAGAGGCAAGGACCAGACTGACATTCTCTGCTGCGTTTTCCCTGATTGGAAAGTGGTGACCGTTGCAGTAACCTCACCAGACCAGACGTGGCAGATCCTGGGTGACAAGGACGTGTCTTTCCTACCCAGCCCCTGCATTCCCAGAACATGACATCTGTTTGCCTAGACTGAAGTTTGATAAAGTACTTTGAGTGAGACAGCAAGTGTTGTAGTCTTTTCTGGCCATAAGGTCTTGTTGCAACTGCTCAGTTCTGCTCTTGTAGATGGGAAGTAGGTTCAGGCTTGTACCTACACGTCCCCTGAAGCCTCATGGGGTCAGACATGTCTGGATGAAGAGGGTGTGATGCTAGAATTGATCCTGGTGCAGTGCTGGAGTCAAGGGCGCTAGGATGAAAGGTGTGAGACCCGTGCACCCTCAGTAGCTTGGACAGACAGAAGGGACAGAAAGAGCTGCGTCTGCCCCTTGCTGCTCTGCTACCTTCTCCCTGCCATGAACTGTCTCTCCTCTGCGATGCCACCCTGCCTCAGAGCCAGCTGACTGTGGACTGAAGTCTCTGCGTTTTGTGAACTGAATAAACTATCGTCCTTTAACTTTGCGTGGTGTGTATTCTGTGTCAACAACAAAAGTAACACATCGGTATAGCTGAGCATTCGCCAAGCCCGGGACGCGGAGCAGTACCAGCCTGCAGCCCGTCAGGAGCTGTGCTGCAGCCCAGGAGGTGAGGGGCAGGAGGCCAGTGAAGCTTCCTGTGCGTCTGCAGCGGCGCTCGGTGCCAGCTCACCCCCCCAAGCTCTACCCCCATGGGGGTTGGCTGTGGGGCAGGATTCTCTTCGGGGCGCGAGCCCTGCCGTGGACTGTGAGTGATCTAAGTGTGGCCCTTGGGTGACCTCGTGCCTGCTGATCTGAGGAGGGGACGCTGGTGTCGGGAGTGTAGTTCTTAACCGCAAACATGCTGACCAAAAATGAAACTAAAATAATTCTTCCCTCCCTCACAGCAAAGCTGTCTTCCGTGAAACCAGTTCCCAGTACCAAAGCGGCTAGAGATTCCTGGTGTAGACAACAAGGAGATGAATGGGCATGGCTGAGTGTCTATAAAACTTTATTTATGAAAGAGGCAGCAGTTTGGAATTGCCTCCGGCAGTCCAGATGAAAACATAAAATATTGAACTCATTGTATTTAGGGTTTCTGTGCCAGTCAGCCTGCAGCCGCACCCCAAGCCTGGCATTTCCCACCTGCTGTCATTCTTGCTCTTGCTGGTGCTGTTGTCACTTGGCATTCGTGCCCTTTCCTGTCTCACGGGATTGGGTGGCATTCTCTAGCCTGCCTCGCAGCGGATCCTCCCAAAGCGTGTCTCACTGTCTTCCTCCTGAGAAAGCTGCACTTATTCTTCCTTACCCATTGAGGAGGAGCCCTGCTCTGTGCCCCTCCCAGCCTCTGTGGCTTCTCCCCCGGGCTGGTAGCTTTCCCCAGGTGTTTGTTCACGTGGCTGCTTCCGGCTGCAGCTCCCTGACACACTTCCATTGTCAAGTTGTTTGCAGGCGCCTCGTGGATGAGCCCTCTAGGTTCTCATCACTGCGGCGAAATGCCTGACAATGTGGTGGGCGAAGGTCAGTTGGGGCCCTGAGACAGAAATGTCATGGCGGAAGGAACTGGCGGAAGAAAACCGCTTACCTCACGGCAGCCAGGGAGCAGAGAGAAAGGTGGGGAAGAGCCGGAGCGGAGGAAGGGCCAGGGACAAGCAGCAGTGCCCGCCTCCTCTGCCCTGGCCCCGAGGCTGCACCTCTGAATAGCCCAGACCTGGTCCCTGGGTGGGCTGACACCCCCACACACAGAGGGGCACCCAGAGCCTTTGGGGATGTTTTAGCTACAAACTATGACGTCTGTCTTCTGAGAAATAAACATTAAGTAGAGACTTTTCTTTGTTCCCATTTTCCCAGGATCTGGCAGAGAGCAACCTCAGAACGTGGCTGAATAGATGAGGAACTCTTCTTCTGTTGGTGCTTTAACTCCACCTGGGAAAGGTGTAATATTTATAGAGTCCTCGGACTAGACCCTTTAGGCATGACAGACCACAGACCAAGCGTGTGTGGCAGTTTATCTTTTATCTGTTCATCTTCACATCCCACTCTTCAAATCTCCCTCTCCTTTTAACTAACCTCTGTCTCCCTCATCTGCAGTGGGAACTTTCCTAGCGAGGGGCCGTCTCCAGTGCTCTTGTTCGGAAGACTGCTGCCCAGATGCCCCATCTCTAGGACGAGGGAGACTCTTCTCTCTTCTCTTTGTCCCGTTGCTCTGCACACACAAAGACCTGGGCACCTCACTTTCCGCCTGTGGAACTGGGCGTTAAATACACCTGTGCCCGAGATCCTTACCGGGAAATTTGTGAGTGAGACCAATCATCTTTGTACATTGCTGAGTGTTGTCCTCAAGTGGGTGTGACCTGAGTGCAGAAAGAGCTGCGGCCGGCTGCGTCCCCTCCCACCGCCAGCGCGGAGGCCGGGTGCCGGCCCCCACCGCAGGTCCCACTGCAAGAGCAGCAGCAGGTGACCTCCGAGATGCCAGCCCTCGTGAGCCGCTGCCTCTGCACACACTCTGGCTTGGTGTCCCCGACTGGCCTGACAGAGCTGCCTGGGCCGGACTCGACGCCCCAGGATTTGTGCGGCATCCCCAGGGTGACACTCACACAGGTGACCTCAGGCCTCATCCTGGGGCCACCTGAAGGGACCGCTACATGGGGCAGAGAGACGCAGAGGGCAGAACTTGATCCCTCAGGACCCCAAGCTGGGGGCTGCGGTAGGGCTGCAGACACCTGGCCAGCACCGCCAGGGGCTGGAGCATCACACAGGCCAGGAGCTGCCCACGGAAGAGGGTCGACGCTGCCAGGACCGGTACACAAAGCCAACTGCCATGGGGCCATCCAGAGTGGCTCTCTTCACTCCTGCCCACCTCCATTCTCTTTAGCGTGGGAGGAGTTCGGTGCAGGATGAGCTGCCGGGGCGGGGGAGGTCCCTGTCACAGTGGAGCGGGCACGTCATGGGCTCCCCGGACTCCAGCAGGGGCCTCGGGTCCCCTGTCTCTGCACGGAGCCTGGGCAGGTGGCATGGACTGTGAGTGACCCGAGTCACCGAGGGTCTGGGGAAGCAGAGGACGAAGACCTGGCCTTGTTTTATGATTACATTTTACCACACCAGACTTGCTCAATAAATTAAAAATTTTCTCACCTACATTTTTAACTTGTGAAAACAGCAGCATGTTCATTATTCTTAGTGATTTTTACCAAAATTAAAGGAAAGAAAGGTAAGGAAAGAAAGCAAATCATGTACTTTGGAAAGAGGTTGCGCTGGGAATGAAGGTGTTATGTGTTAAAACAAAACATATAACATGAGGAAATTAAACCCGTCATATCTTGTCGTTTAACTATGTTTGCACTCGATGCCTGTGAGTTAAGAGAGTGTGTGACTTTGCACGTCAGTCCCATGCAGCTTGGCTCAGGCAGCCATGTCCCCGGGACACGTGGAGCCCATGCGTGTGGGACGGACTCATGCTCCCCGTGAAGTACCGAGCTTGAGACCTGCTGAGCCCAAGCGCTGAGGGGAGTAAGTACCTCAGCAGAAGCAGCTTTGGGTGAGCCACTAACAGAGCCGGTGGGAGAAGCGCGGCAGGCCGGGGGCCCGAGCAGGGGCTGCCCACAGCTGTGCGTGTGACGGTGACGTCGCTGGCTGTGGCATCGCCTGCTCTACCGCAGGTGGTTCACAGAATGGCCTCCTCTGACAAGGCGTGTGTGGGTCAAGCACTCTGTGGCTGTGGATTGGATACAAACACCCAGGCTTTGGGGACAGAGGTTGGACTTTGAGAGGGGAAATGTCATGGGGGTCAGGAAGAGCAGCAGGAAGCTGCTCTGCGCCCCCTGACAAGGCGCGTGCCCCGTTTCTAGGTCGGCTCTTATTTTTCCGAGCACGTGGGTGCAGTCATGATTCCACTTTCTGTGGGGTTTGTTCACGTGTACAATGCACTTATGTCAGCAAATATGCAATGCACAAAAGTTTTTTTAGTTGTGTAATTAAAAGCCTAACAGTGACCAAAGGTCCAATATTTGGAAACTAGAAATTCTGGATCTCCCTCTTACAGGTATCTTCCTGATAGAGTTAGTCATATATTACGGCAGCAAGTGCATATCCATCATTATGGCAGGTCAACTGAAAATAGATTATGGAACTACCTTAGCTGCTCATCAACAGATGAATGGATAAAGAAAACGGAGTACTGTTTGATCAGAAGGATCAATTTGAGCTGCTTGTAGGATAACAGTTGTTGCTTGAGGCCATAATGTTAAATTGAAATAAGTCTGACACAGAAATACCACACCTTTGTTTTGTATGAGAGAGCCAAGTAAGAAGGAATTAAAGAGAAAATAAAGGGGAGGTGGGACACAAGGAAGTAGACTTTTGGAAGGTGGGGAAGGATGTCCGGGGAAGGAGGTGGAGAGGACAGCTGGGGGAATTAAGTGATCAAGATGCGAGGTGTACGTGTCGGTTCCCCAGAACGATTATAATTATTACGAATGGTGAACATGTAGTAAACGAAGCAAAAAGCACGATGGGAACAAGAAGAACATCCCGCACGCGCCACACAGTGGGACAGTGCTCCGACTCCCCGCTGCCCGCCCGCCGCCCTCCGGCGCCCGCGTGCGCGGCCTGAGTCTCGGACTCAGCGTGTCCTTGCTTCTCTGTTCAGTCTCACTCACGCGCGTGGATCACTGATGCATCGGAAAAGTTCTGCTTCTGGTCTGTGCGTGGTCTGTTTCCATTTTCTCTCATGTGTGTTTTTGAGATTTGTCCCTGCAGGTCTGTGTATCTACTTCCTCTTTACCACAGCGTGATGTCTTGTTGTATCACCGTGTTAATACTGATGGGCTTGTTCCTCTCCTGCCTGACCTGGGTTTCCCTTTCTGCCGAGCTGCTCCTGCAGTGGCTTCTGCTGGCAGCTTTCGAGCCTCTGGTTGGTTCTCATCCTTGGAAAAGGTGGCTGCACGGAAGGTGTGTGCGTGACCAGTGCACAGTGCAGGGGCACTGAGATATTCTCCCCAGGAGCTGTTCGGATGTATGAACGTGCTTGCAGTGTATAACTATTTCTGTTTGTGCAAACTTGATGACAATAAGTACAAAATTTGCATTTCCAAACTGGTGAGTGTCAAATAATACTAATGTATACACATACACAGACACAGACACACACACACATACACACATACACACATAATAAAATATTCTGACCTAATAAGATTGGGTAGTTGAGTATCTTTTCCAAAATTAGTATAGCAGATGTTCTCTTGTGAAATTCCTATGCTTGTCTTTTGAATTCTCTATTGAGTTTATGTACCTGGGTTTTATCATGGCCATTTTTTACCTGCAATATTTTTTCAGGTGTGTTGCACAGGTCTTCCAGTCTGTCATATGTCATTTCTCTGTCTTAGTGTTGACTTTGATAGGTAAGACACAAACAAGCTTTAAACAGTGGAAGGTAGTCAGATGCTGTCTTTCACTGACTGTTAAGAAATCCTTCCCCATGCTAAGTAGATTCCCGTTGGTCTCCTCCAAATGTTTAAAAGTTTTACCCTTAACATTTCAATGCCTAACATCCTGTGTGTGTGAATCTGTGTGTGAGTAGTATCCTAAGTGCGTGACCCATGGCACACATTACACCCAAAGAGGCTTTCCTCGGTACTAGGACTCGGCCAGGGCCCAGTGCACCAGCAGGTACGCAGTGCACCTCTGGTGCCCCCAGCCCCACATGGGGCTGGCATGGACACAGGTGGACACCGGACTCAACCCCAAGCCCTCTAGAAACTGATAGCTTTTTCAACCACGGCCATCACTTCCACGTGTGACGAAACTGGTGTCTTCACAAAACTGAATCAGATCCTGTTTTTTCAGCTTGCATCTTTTTTTACTATTTCCATAAGGAGTTATAATTGTAAAGAAGTCTTTTAATGTCTATTACAAAACCAGTAGTAGCATCACTCTCATTAGATAGTATGCAGATATAAACCCTGCTGGTGTACAGGGCTCCTATAAGGTAAATTCACGTAACCCCAGTAGGCCAAGGAGGCTCTTGCCTGCCGGCCCATCTCTCCCTGCAGGACCCTCACCAAGGTCTCCAGGCCCAGCCACTTTCACCTTCTGTAGCTCAAACTTCCCTGAGTCCCTTTTCCAGGTGACCTCTTTAGTTACCTTCTGCTTCTCGGCCTAGAATCTTTTACCATTTTATTGTCCTCCATAATATAAAATATTACATATTTTGCATAGATTTTCTGTTTAATCTTAAGTACAGTGGCTAATGCAAATTAAATTCACCTTTCCTGGCATCATTGGAAATAGACTCCTAGGAGTACGGTCTTTTGAATTGCTTTTTCTTTGTAATTGGCTTGCACAACTGACTAGCTATTTTACATTGATCTTACATCCTGCGAGCTCTCTCTGTGCATTAAACCTAGCTTTTGGTGTACACTTTCTTTTGCATTCCTATGTAGATAACATATTAGCAAGAAGTGGAAGATTTCCTTCTTTCCAGGTGTTATATATTTTTTTTCTTGCCTTGTACTGGGAAAGTCTCTAATAGAAAATCTTAATAATGGTCATTTGTTTCATGATTTTACAAGGATATCCTTTAATTTTTTGCCAATAAGGCAGCTATTTAATTTTTTAAAAAAAAACCTTGTGAGATTAAGGAAGTACCTTCCTATGTCAAAATTGGGAGTTTTTAAAAATCAGAAATGCTCCTGAACTTTATTGGAGCTTATTCTACACCTGCTGAGCCAATTGCACGGTCGCTCTGCTGCACGTCGAGCCAGCTGTGCCTCTGAACAGTCCTGGCCATGGTGCACCGTCCTTCCCGTACCTTTCTCGCTCTGGCTTGCCGCTCTCTTATGGAGCGGCTTTTGCTCCTGTTCTCCTAGGCAACACGGAATTTAGCTTTCTTATAATGTTCGTGTCTAGTTCTGGCGTCCAGTGCACAAGCCTCATAAAACAAGGTAGCAGGTGTTCCCCGGTGTCTGTCTTTGAAAGTGCCAGCACAAGCCTGGAATTATCTGTCCTCGAATACTCAGGAGTGCTCGCTTCTGAGCCATTGAAACTTGTGTTTTAGTAGGAAGCCTGTAACCATTGATTTAGTTTATAGTCGGGGTGTCCAGTCATCAGGGAGTCCTGCAGTGGGAGCACCTGCTGACCTGTGGAGGCCTCTATCAAGATCGCGGTCCGCTGGCCCTTCCACCGCCCCCTCCACCACCCTTGGGTAAACCCCGCAGGGGCCGCAGCGCCCCCTAGAGGATGCACGGGTGACTGTGGCCAGCCACAGCTTGGGATGCCAAAGGCGCTGGGGCGCAGCTGCCTGCTGCCCAGAGGCTGCCCTCTTTCCCCTGGGGCTCCAGACTTGGTCAGGAGGAAAGAGACAGGACAGGGAGGGATGGGCAGGAGCTGTGGAGGGCAGGCTGGTGCACGAGAGGGCTGCTAGGCACAGCGGGGGCGAGCAGCAGGTAAGCTCTTGGTGTTAGCTTTCTGTCACTGCTGTCAAAGACCTGAGAAAACCTAGAGGAAGGAAGACCTACTTGTGCTCACGGTTTCAAAGGCCGCAGTCTGTGGCTGGTTGGCCCCGTTGCTTTAGGCCTTTGGCCAGGCAGCACTATCATGGCAGAAGGGCATTGACTCATATTGGCTGTGCAGTGTCTGAGCTAATATAGACCGACATAAAGCTTCTTGTGTGCTCCTCACTTATATTTATAGGGTTACAAAAATGAAATGAAATAGGCTAGTTACATACCAGTGGTGTATGGAATGGATAATAATCACACTTGCAGAGAGTCCTTGATTTTCAAGGCGGAGTCTAAGTGCAGCCTTGAGTTAAACTCATTTCCTTCCCGCAGAGGCGGCCTCGCAGCAACCTCATCTGGTCTGTAGACGAGAAACTGAAGCGCACGGGTCACTTGGCTGCTCAGTGTCACGGCTGCGCTTTCGGTCCAGGCAGGTTGTGTTCAGAGATGAACCGTTCTCCTGAACTGCCTCTGTCCCTGCCAGGGAATCGCGGTAGAGACAGACAGCGTCGGTCTGTCCGCCTGAGTGTGCAGGGGAGCTGCCTTCCTGGGGAGAAGGGCAGGTTTATATCACATCGATGGTCCCGACCTAAAACAGCGTGGGTCGTGCTGGGTCACTCTCATAGGGTAATGCTTCCTTGTCATTGTTTTTTCTCCTTACAAATGTCTCCATTCCAAATCTGTTACTTGGATGAGTCAGGTTTCGCATTAGTACAAAATACAAAACAAAAAAACTGATAAGAGAAACATGTATTCGCTGATGTTGACAAGTTTCAATTACTTTGAGATGAAAGCAACTTGAAGACTTTTTGAAAGTATGCTTTCAAAAATCCAGTCACACGAAGGCGTCCGTTGTCTTCAGTTTAAAAACGGCCAGGTTGCGGTGAGCGCTGGCGTGGACCCTGACGCGAAGGAAGCTGAGCGAGCTGAGCCGGCCGCGCGCAGGGGGAGGAGGCTGGGCAGCGTCCGCGGCCGGACCGAGGGCTCTGCGCCCCACCGCGCCCGGGCCCGCACGTCTACATTTGCTCGGGGCTGCTCTTACCGCTTAGCGGGACTTCAGCGTTGCTGCTGAGAGTCGGGCTTCATCTGTGTTAGTTCACGCTCCTGGCGGTGACATTCTGCCCAAGGGTGCAGCATTTGCGCCCCCTTTACGTGTCTTCGGTGAGAAAGGGGTGCTGGCTGAGGACCGCCCACTGCGGGACGGGCGGGTGCACACACACCTGCTTTGCCTTCGGACTCCTACTCACGGCACCTGCTGAGGTCTGAGGCAGTGACGGCCCAGCGCGGGCAAACTGAGCAAGACGCTCCTCTGACGGCCCTGGGGCGGACGGCGGGTTCGTGTGCCTGTAGGGCGTGATATAGCTTGAAGGATTTTATAAATATCATATGGTGAAGTAAGGGCCATGAAAGGGAAGTTCTGAGAGGTGACCCGAGCGCAGTTGGCTGGATGAGCTTTTGCTAAGGGGTTACTCTTCTTTCCCCCTTGCTGAGTCAGGGACCCTGGGCATTTGCACTCCGCTTTGACAGGCGCGTCTTTGCGCACGTGCCAACCCCTGCGCGGCACCAGCCTGGCAGGCTCTGCCCCGTGCCGGTGCGCTGGGCGGGACAGCCTCAGCCCATCACCCACTGCGCCTTTCCTCAGGCTCCTGCGGCCTCCGAGGGCTGCCTCCAGGGGTTCTCACTGGAGCTCATTACTCGGAAAGGAAACTTTTCCCGGTTATTTTTGGACCAAGTCAGATCAGCTAATGAACCAGCCGGAAGGGTCTGTCAACAGCCAGGAGCTGCAGCGCCAGCACCCACACGAGCGTGCAAGACGCAATTTCCTTTTCAGTGAAGAACGCCCGCAGACCTGCGTCTTTGCTGCTATATAATTAAGGACCCACGGAAGCGGACTTGTAGTTCTGGCTTCGGAGGGGGTGCCGTGGAGAGCGTCACTGTTTCCTTCTCACCGGGGGGCGGATGCGCTGGTCCTCCACCCTCAGCTCTGGGACCCTTTGTGTTCAGCAGCGTGTTTCCATGGCGACAAGAAGTCCATCTCCCGCAGGCAGGCTTGTTAATGGGCTCTTCTATTCTCGCTATTAGGAGGGAGGTGGAGAGCAGGGAAGGGCTTAGTTAACTAATTTCTGATATGCTTCTTGAGTGTCAGAGGAATAAAGGCATCACTGGCCGTCTGTGACATGCCAGGGAGGCTCACTGTGCTTCAGAACGCTTTCTTTTCAAGTTCACTTTGGACTTTGCAACACTGAAGTCTGTGCTGGAATTGACTGAAGGGCCGAGCTGGTGATGAAACAGGACGCTTGCCATGCTGATGCCACCCTGGGCCATACCAGATGTAGGCACCACCCTTCTGCCTCTGAGGGGTACTGGTCAGTGTGGTATCGTTTTGGACAGGACATTATCTCTCTAGATGAGGTAAGGCTTTTTGGAGAGAAAAGTGGTTTCTTTGTTGCAGTGTTTAAGGACATAGTCTGCGTCTTGACGCCCCAGAGCTTACTGACTTCATCTTTCATTCTCAGCATTGCCCAGCTTTAAAAGCTGTTTACTGACTGTACTAGGAGAAGGCTCATCATCTTGGTAAATCCAGGTTTAAAATTTCACCATTAGAGCTAGGGAAATTACCCCAAATCAGTGCCTATTTGAGTGGTTTTATGGGATAATTAATTCTATTTCTAAGCAGTTCACCTTTTTATTCCCCACTAGAATAAATTAAAAACAGCAGTTAAACCTTTTAGTGTATTAAAAATAACTTGGCTGAAGCACTGCCCTTAAGACGGGTGAAGCTGTGGGAGGGAAGGCCGGTTAGGGAAGCTCCACGTGCCAAGAACTTGAGGAGGATGAGGGTGGAAAGCAGCCACAAGTGACGCCATCTCCTCGAGATGTCCTTGGTGCCTTAAAGTACTGGTCAGCAACAGGGCGTCGCCACATTTCCAAATTAATTACAGCTTAAAATCCCGATATCACTGATTTTCCTCACACAGTGTGAAGAGGGGGGTCCTTGGTGATCTCTTGAAGCCCATGGCAGTGACCGGGCAAGTCCCTGCAGGGTTTGTCCTGAGAAATCCCCTTGGCCAGGTTTGAGCCCAGCGGCCAGGCTGGTGCCTATGGTGTCTGTGAGAGACCTGCCTGTGACTTCTGCAGCTGCCCTGCCGGCAGTGGGGCGTCTCTGGAGACAGTCCAGGCCATGCACCCCGGGACAGGCAGCAACCCAGAAAGGTGAGGGCTCAGAGATGTCAGCGCGGTGCCACGAGAAGTGGACTTGTAGGTGGTAACTGGGGTCGGTGGATATCGAGAGGTGTGTGCGTACACACTGTGTGTGGGGATGCATGTGACAAACGTGTACTATGTGTGTTTAAACACAGCGTACCTGGTATGACTGACAATCGATTTCTCTGGAACCACGTGTTTAACATCCACTAGCGATTTAGTCATCAAAAACAAGATTTTCTTAGTCTCAGTAAAAGGCAGAGACTTATCTTCCCTGTGACATCTGCAATGAGGTTATCAATATTCCGTCTCCACTCACTCCTAGGGACCCCGTCCTTCATCTGCCACCTATGGGACTTTGTCCGCGTGGGGCCAGTAAGACCCATGCCAGCTCAGAATGGTGGCTTTGTCTGGGATTTAATTACTGGGAGCCACACTTCTGGAGATACGCACCTTAGCTGCTGTGACCTGAGTCTCAAATTCTTTAAAATACTTACGTTCATGGGGGCCCTGTGCCTGTTATCACCCTGAAATTTCACATGGTACAATCTGAAGGAAATAAAGGTCTTTCTCTCAAGCTACTGAAATGCTAACACTGCCAGTCACTGGTGGACACAACATACCAGTATGAGGGACGTTGCTATATTGCGTTTCACTGAAGTATTCAGAAAGCTATGCGTGGACCGGCCCACACGCGGTCGTAGTCCCTCTGACTTAGGACTAAGCTCTGGACATGAGGACCTCTGCAATTAGGGCTCTTAGAAAAATGGTGATGTAAATTAGCCACAAGAAAAAAAATTAAAAATCACCTCGAATTTACTTCTTTGTTAAATTCATGACTACTTTTTGTTGACTTTTCATATTTTTTGTGGGTATCATTTAAAATACTGCTCCAATTTCGTATTGAATGAAATATAGCCACTTAAGGGACTTCAAATTGAAGCAGAATTACTCAATGGAGAAAAGGTTAATTTGTACCGATAAAAGGCAAAGACATCCGGAAAGAGGCTGGCAAGGGTGGGGGCTGTGAGGAAGAGTGGGAGGTGACTCACTCAGCCTCGGCGATGCCGCCCTCTCCGGAATGATCCAGATTAATCCAGCCGTCCCCAGGGCTGGAGTGAACCAACATCCCTGACGGCTTCTGAGAAAGGCGGTGGTGTGCTTGGCCGGGCAGTTTCCAAAGGCACAAGCTTCCAGAAAGCATCAGCAGCCTGGCCTTTTCAGTGAACAGCTGCGCTTCTGTAAACTCAGCCTAAGAAACAGTATAAAAATGCCAATATATTTATGTGCAAACTCTGTTCCTTTCTGCCTAGGTTCTACGACAGCTGATTTTTGTAATTCAGGAACCGCCCTCGTTCTTCTTGCCCTTTCTGTGTGCTCGCTGCCCTGGGTGTCCGACCCTAGCACAGATGAACCCCTCGCCTGCCGCTGTCCTTCAGATCCTGCCCTTTTGGGACAGAACTGCAGGCAGACTGGCGACGCTGGACTGATCTCCAGCCTCCCCAGTGTTTCCTGCGGCGCTTGGGACAGTCGCCAGCGCTCACCCGTGGGCACCTGCGTTCCGGTGCTGCCGGCGCTCACCCGTGGGCACCTGCGTTCCGGTGCTGCCGCGCTCACCCGTGGGCACCCGCGTTCCGGTGCTGCCGCGCTCACCCGTGGGCACCTGCGTCCCGGTGCTGCCGGCGCTCACCCGTGGGCACCCGCGTCGCGGTGCTGCCGGCGCTCACCCGTGGGCACCTGCGTCCCGGTGCTGCCGGCGCTCACCCGTGGGCACCTGCGTCCCGGTGCTGCCGCGCTCACCCGTGGGCACCTGCGTCCCGGTGCTGCCGGCGCTCACCCGTGGGCACCTGCGTTCCGGTGCTGCCGGCGCTCACCCGTGGGCACCTGCGTCCCGGTGCTGCTCTCTGCACGCAGCGCCCGAGACCGGCCTCCGGCCCGCAGCAGCACGGCCCTTGCTCCTGCTGCCCGGCGCTGGCACCTTCTGTGGCCCGGCCTTTGTCTTCTACTGCCTTAGGCCCTCCTCGCCTTTCTGTGCTCCGCGCCCTGCCTGTACCCCACTGTCGCTGTCGCTTTCACCCGCTGATCCCAAGCGGGCAGATGCGGGCCCAGCCCCTGCTCAGCCCCAGGCTCCGGCCGCACCCCCGCCCTCACCCGCCGCCTGCAGCGTCCTCGGCTCGTCTTGTCTGCTCTTCTCTTTTTAAAAACAAAGGTAGATTCCGCACAACTGAAACAACTGTTTTCAACATATTGCTCAATTTCCTTTTAGGTAAATTATAGCTATCGTGAAGCCTACACACGCTAGGAAATAAGACAAAGTATGTTAGAACAAAAAACAACAACAAACCCCAAGAACGTTCATATCCAAACTGATGACGTGGGGTGCTTGTGGCTGCTTAAACTTCCAGCTTAACAAATGTTTAAGTGCTAGGAAATACATACAGGAATCACTGCTGCGAACTGGTCGTGTACCTCAGATAAGCTGCCTAGGATTTGGGAGTGAAAATGTGAGTCCTTGCCAGTCCCTAGGCTGTCACAGACAGAGAGCTCCCGGCTGAGAGAGTGGTTTTCTCAGAAGAGTGAGTTTGCGGAGGCTCCCACTGCAAAATTCTCCAGGCATCGGAGCATTTGCACAGATATCCCACTTATGAACATGCATCTATCTCTCAAACCCACAAGAGAAGTACCTGCCTCTATTATTGTGATTTTCCTTCGGGAGAAACAGAGACTATGTAAAGATGGAGGCGCTGGGTTCACTTTTGAAAAGTAGAGGGCGCGTGAGAGACCATTTCCTGCTCCCTCATAGCCCTGGGAGGTGTGAGGAGTCCTCTGTAGCTCACAGAATCGTAGACTTCCTCCCTCAAAGCCGTCGCTGCTCAGGATGGCCACTTCCATTCTCATTTCTTTCTGTTCAAGAAACAAAGTAACGGCATGTTACCACCGTCTGAAATTTTAAGAAAATCCTTTCTCTTGTGTTCATCTTTATTTATTTTTTTGTCATATACATCTTCTGATATGCCCCCTCAGATTCTTTGTGGGAAATGCACAGATGGAAATGAGAAAATTAGTAATTTTACTGGGTGTTATTTTTAATGGTTTATGAATGTTTACAAGCTACGCATGAACACAGTTTTAAGAAAACAAACAGATTTTAATGAAAAACAGGAATCCACTTGGTACCTGTCTGCTCTTCCAAATTTCCATTTTCCTGCAGGAGCTCTTTTCAACTACAGATGCTCTTTATGCTCTGTCTTAGTTCTTATGTTTGTATGTAGCAGATTTATGTTGTTACTTCTTTTGCTACAGCTTCATTGTTACTCAATGCCTCAAGTTTTGATAATAATATATTCCTTGATCGCCTTGCTTGTTTGTGTTTGTTTTTCCTCTTTGTAGATGAAATCTTGTCCTCTTTGGGCCCCTCAATAAAGAAGTAACACGGGATTGGGGATTTAGCTCAGCGGTTCTGGCATCTGCCTGGAAAAGCGCAAGGTCCCGAGTTCGATCCCTGGTAAGCTCGCACCACAGTGCTGGGCATGGTGGTTCACGTCGGTCGTCCCAGCACTGGGGAGGCAGAGGCAGGAGGGTTGCTGTGAGTTCGAGGATGGCCTGGCTACAGAGTAAGAAACAACACAGTTTCAGCCAGACTGCTATTTAATACTATTTTGGCTATACAATACTATTTTAGATGAACCAAGATGTATAGTATGCTTAGTTTTTCCCTCTTGTAAAAATACTTCAATTTACTTGTAGTTAATACTTATTTTTTCCTTATTTGTTCCATATGCTTGTCACCAATTCAATCTGAAATTCTCTATCATTTATCCAAATTCAGTAAGTCACCTTCAAGTCTATCAGGTCACTGACAAAATCATTCCTGGTGCCTTTTAGCTTGTTAGAAACTCTCCTATTTGTTCTCTGGTTTGGGGGATTCCTTGCGGCTTGCTTTCTAAAGATTTGTTAAGCTTCTTTATTATGTAAACCTGATTTCCAGTGCCTTTGTTTCCTGTTTCTTAACTTCTTTGTGCTGGTAGAATATATCTTCTGGCAGGTTTCTGACAAAGAGGTATTGGAGAAAGCACGCCCCCCATGTTATAGTGCCAGTAAACGTTTTTATTTTATTCTGACATTTAATCAAGCTTTTTTTTTTATTAAAGCTTTTTAGTTTTTTAGGTTTTTTTGAGACAGGGTATCGCCTTGTAGGTTAGGCTGCCCTGAGCTGTGTAGCCCAGGTGAACCTCAAACTCACAGCAACCCTCCTGCCTCTGCCTCCCCAGTGTTGGGATTACAAGCTTGAGCCACCATGCCCGGCCCCTATAGATGTAAATTCGGGGTTAGAAGTTTTTCCTTCACAGATTTAATTTCTGGTCATCAGGGTAGTTGCTGAATGATGCAATGCCATCCTGATTTTTAGTCTTTCATAAGAAAAATAAATACAAATGAAGAAGATATTGAAGTTTTCAGGCTCTTGTCCATTCCGAAATTTCAGTGAGGATTCTGGAGGTTACGATTCGCCCATTATGCTTGGATTTTTGTGTGTCTCTCAGGATGAAATCTTTCACTCTGGGGAAAGTACTTTCTGTTACATTTTGATTAGTTTCCTTCCCCCACTGACCTTCTGAGCTTTTCTGACTCTCTCTTTTCCATTTTCTTGTCTTGTTGTTTTCTAAAGATTTCTTCTACTGAGCTTTCCACTTCTGTTACCATATTTTTTATTTGTTGGAACTCTTTTCTTCTCAGCATGTTTTAAAGTAGTGTCTTATTTTTGTTTCAAGGGATAAAACCCATTACCTTTTTGAAAGTATTAATTTTATTGCTGAAAGACTATTTTCTAGTTGTTTGTAATCTGTAAATAGCCTTTTGTTTCTGGTCCCCTCTGTTGTTCAGACGAGACCCTTTCCTCAGACGTCTGGCAGTCCATTTGTTTGCTCTTTTTTTTTTTTTTGGTGGTACCAGCGATCAAACTCATGACCTTGCACTTACAAGGCAGGTGGTGACACTACTGAGCGAAATCCCTGGCCCTGTCTGTTGTGGGGGCAATGATGCTCAGCGGCCACGCCACACACAGGGTACTCATCAAGAGATTTTATTTAAGGCGAGAGGCTCCCACAGCAGGAGGCTTGGGGCAAGGGAAACAGAGGAGGAGAAGAAGAGAAAAAGGAAAGAGAGGGCGACAGAGACAGGAGAGAGAGAGGGAGAGAGAGAGAGAGAGAGAGAGAGCGCGCGAGCACGCACGGGGGAGCAGTCTTACATAAACCCAGGTTTAAGAGGTCTCACACCAGAGTTGGGCTGAGGCAGCTTAACCTGTCAGAAGCTATGCTGTTTTTTAAGGTTGGCACCTTGCATGAGGCTCAGTTCCGTTTACTTTTAACTGACATTAATTACAGGAAAGAGAAGTTGATGACCCTGAGGAAGTGGCTTGGGGGACGGGTGTCCTCGTGGGCCTTTTTACAGTATAGGGTAACTATCTAACATTGTGACTTTTCTAACACTGCTCATTTTTAAAAACGGTGCATTAGAAAATGGATTGGATATCCTCTAAAACCTGAGGTTAAAAAAAAAGGGATTATCATCTGTAATGGACCACCTAGAAATGCTTTTTTGCTTAAGTCTTGCTTAAGTTTTGCTTAAGGTCTGTAATAACCCATATAACACTCCGATCTTGGAAAACAGAGATTGATACATGACCTTAGGTTAGTAAATGAGACAGTAGTTCCAATCCACCTAATGGTCCCCATTCTGTACATGTTTCTCTCTCAGATCACAGAAGATGCTAGTTAGTTTTTGGTATTAAATTTTAAGAATGCTTTTTGTTTTTTGAGACAGGGTTTTGCTTTATAGTTCAGGACTGCTGAACTCCGCAGTCCTTCCTGCCTCTGCCTCCCGAGTGCTGGGATGACAGGCGTGAGCCACCACGCCCGGCACTGTGGTATGTGGTACTGGTTGCTGGTGGGGTGAGTCTCCATGCCCTGCATTGTATGTGGGGACCTGGGACCTTGTGCTTGAAAGGCCGGTGCTGGAACCACTGAGCTAAATCACAGACCTTCTAAAAAATGCTTTCTTTTGTCTCCTTTTACATTCAGATTCCCAGTTTCTTTTGGCCTCAATACCACGCCTCTCAGCTGACACAGACTGGTCTCCCTCAAGGTTTCAGATAGTTATGACCTTCCTGGGCAGGTGGTTTCGCATGACTTGGCATGTTATATGTGTTCCCAGATTATGGTCTTACAATCTGTAGATGTGCTCCATCAAAAAACCTTTCTAACCTGATTTGATTCTCTTTTGTGATGGCAGCTTCTTCATAGAAAATGGGACAAGAAAGGCAGGACACGCAGCAGTGACTACACCAGACGCTTGCAAGTTCCTCACTTGCGCCTGGCACTAGTGTGCAGTGAGCCAGACTCATAGCTTTGACCAGGACTTTACAACTCAGTGAGAGACAAAAAGTCAGTAGTTATACTGATTCAAGGTATGTCTTCTTAATATTAAAAAAATAAAATTAATAAGATAAGCCATCCTTCAAAATCGGAAGGCAGTACATATTTTAACTGCAGCCCAAGGGAGTACTTGTGCATCTAAAGCTAAATGTGTATACATCCCTGATCCAACTACTAATATTTCCAAGACATCAGATGACAGGTTAATGCTATGTCAGACTCTAAAGCACCCTAGAATTTTCCCTCTTTAGGAGAGACTAATACTATTACAGGTTCATCCTGGTAAAAGCAGTAGTTGGTTATGTTCGTAACGGTCCTGGTGTCCTCACTGTTTAGACCAGGTATTCTTAGCTGTCTTTTTGCTTGTCTCCTCCAGCCTAGCCCGGTAACGATGCACAGAGCCCTTGGAGGGCCTATAGATAGATCCTCTGTGGAGTGATGCTGACTACTGCTTACAACAAAGACCCTCAAAGCCCACAGGGAGGGCAGTCAAGGAGACCGTCACTGAAAGTCAACATTACCAAAGGAGAAAACTGCCCTGCCCACATGGAATGACTGATATCTCTGGGGTGGAGGGCCAGGACCTTGACCCACCTGGAAGAGTCTCTTGACTGAAAATGTGGTACACTCGCTACGTGACCCAACTTGATTCCCACAGGATCCCCATCTAGGCAGCATTACCTAAGCAACCCTACTTGTAATCTAATTGGTTGATCATGGTTTTGCCCATTCTAGGATCTCTCATTATACCAGTATTACCTAATAACTGTATTTACAAAGTTACTTGTCGACTGTGATTTTGCCCCACCTTGAACCCGCCTCATCTCATGGCCTCCTTCATAAAAGCCCTCTGAGGAGTGAGGTGGGTGGGTTCCCCACCTTTCCGAGTTCCCCCTTCTGTCTCTCTTAGGCAGAAGCTTTCTTTCTCAATAACATTTTCCCGTCCAAAAAAAAAGAAAAGGAAAGGACTGGGCGCATGCTGTCTGTGCGGGGCTAGGTCCATCTGTTCACGGCACCTCGGGGCTCTCTCTTGGCCGACAGGGATCCCGAAGTCTTCATTTCTCGTATTCCGCCGTCTGTCCAGTGCCCGCCACCTCCGGGCGGGCAGGCACAGATTCCACGCGTAGTCCTTTAATTCCACCCAGTGGCATGTGTGGTTTTACTCGGTTCACTCCATGTAAAGCAAAGCAGGAAGCTCTCCGCGCTGTGAGAAGTTTGTTAGGGTGCCCGGGCGCAGTGCGGCTCAGACGCGGCTGTGCAGAGGTTGCCCAGCAGGGCAGCGGGTGGGACGTCACAGAGGGCCAGCAAGGGGCGGGGCGAGACCGAAGGCCTCGGCTGTGGGCGTGGCCAACGGCCGGGTGGGCGGTGCGAAGGTGATTCTGCTCGGAGGGGAGCGCGACGCCCTCGGCCCTGGGAGGCGGCAGGTTTAGGAGGGTGGGCAGCTGTGGGAACCGCCTGCGCCTGCAGATGGCGTCCAGGCCTGGGGGGAGGCTGCGCGTTGGTTTTGGCAAGCCTGCCGGGACGTCCACGCGCCCAGCGCAAGAGCGGGAGCGTGTGAGCTGGGACGGCTGGTGCGGGCCCGGGCGCCCGGCGATGCAGTCCTGGGCGCGGTGAGGTCGGGGCGCGGAGTTTTCCCCTGGCAGATGGAAAAGCCAGGGAGACGGCAATTGTCCCCGGAAGGGAAGCCCGGGGGAAGTGTCCCGGAGTTTACACCTGCTAAAGAGATGACGTGTGTGCGTATTTTTAGAGCGTGCAGAAAAAACTCAGGCCGTATTTTTGAAGAAGTGACTTGTTGCCTTAGGCATATGGTGCAGAAATAAAAATAATTGGCATGCACTCGATGCTTCCTTAAAATGCAGACAGTAGACTGTGGCAATCACTTTCTGTAGATGAGTTATATGAACTGCAGAATATCTGCACATACTCCTGAGAGCTGCTCCTCCTCGTCCTCGTCCCCCTGTCCTGCCCTCCTCCTCCCGTCGGATGGCACAACCGTACCTCCTCCACACCTCGGGCCCTGTGCTCACGGAAGGCACATCCTGTCCGGTATTCCGACCCTAACTGGGGCTCATGGTCTGTGCAGCCTCTGTGTCGGGGCTGCTGTAACCCTGACTGGCCCGTTGCCTGTGCGGAGGACGTGGACCCTCTGTCTGCTGTGTCCACTGCGCCCGCATGCCCATCTTCTTTTTTCAGATTACTGATTTTATTTTTTCCAGACAGGGTCTCGTTTGTAGTTCAGGCTGGCCCTGAGCCTCAAACTCACATCACAGCAATCCTCCTGCCTCTGCCTCCCGAGTGCTGGGATTACAGGTGTGAGCCATCACACTCAGTGTTGTGGTATGTAGTACCACTGCTGGTGGGTGTGAGTCACCATGCCCAGTATGTTGTATGTGGTTACTGGGGATCAATCTTGGCCCTTGCGCTTGGAAGGCAGGCACCAGAACCACTGAGCAAAATCCTCAGCCCCCAGTTACTGATTTTCTTGAAGTGATAGTTCATTTCATCAGTTAGAAAGATAGTCTCAAGATTTGCCCAGGCCCTGACCAAACCCCAGGTAAGACCCCGGGGTGCGCTGGTGCCCTGGTCCATCCCGCGGTGCCCAGCCATGACTGTGCCAGCCAGGGCGGCAGCAGGCACTGCTGGACCATAGCGTGAGGATCCCTGGACACACAATTCCTCTTTCTACCTTCTGTTTCCTTTGGAAGCCAAGCGTGGCATGGGAGGAAAGGTTTGCTCAAGTGTGAGTGTTCTCGTATGGCTCCCTCACCAAGTGCTCGGGGACGGGCAGGAATGCCCAGTGCTGTTGGAGGAAGTGTCCAGGCCGAGGTAAAGACGGAGGGCGGCCCCGGCTCGCGTGGCTGTGGCTCTCTGCTCACTCCTGCCGATACGCACTTGCTTGGAGCTTTGCACATTTCCTGGGTTGTCAGTACGGGGGAAAACTATCTTTCCTGAGAGCAGTTCAGTTTTGCAAAGTGAGACGTGGGTCCCAAATCATCTGCCAGTGGAATGTGTAGCAGCGTTTTCTGGAATTTTCCAAGCAGTTTAGAAGTGAAAAGAAGTATTGTACTTATTCTGTGATTATTCATTATTAAGCCAGATAGACTTTGCCTCTGGCAAAGCCCTTGGAAAGACACACACACACACACACACACACACACACACACACACACACACACATTTAAAAAATAATAAGTTGGTTTGCGGTGTAGCTCAGTGACAAGTACTTGCCTCACATATGTGAGACCCAGGCTTGATTTTCAGCACTGAAAAACATCCTCAGATATTTACTGCAGCCATGAATTAGGCAGAAGACTGGGGTAGACAGATGGGCCCAGGCCTCTGTGGTAAACTTACCCAGACTGTGGGCCAGAGCTGCCGCCTCCAGTCACACACGCCTCTTTTAGAGATCTTGGCAGACCGATCATTTTCTTTTTGCTTGCAGTGGACAGGGTTCTACTTGACTGTAGGGATGATCCCCGTCCCGCCCCGCGAAGTCTGTGGTTCCGGGCTGTGCAGTGCTGGGCCTGCCCTCAGCACCCACCTCGCCTCCCCGTGGTGTCCCGATGAGTCCCACAGATTGTTGATTTTATTCATTCTGCGTCAGCAGCACAGATGTAATACTCAGGTTTAGGAAGGAGGTTGCCTTACTTGTGTTCCCAAACTAAAAAAAAAAAAAAAAAAAAAAAAAAAAAAAGAAGCAAGTTAAATAGAAGATGATGATATACTAAAAAATGATTGTGAAGTGCTTTTCTTCGGCCTCGGAGATGGAGCCATAAACATAGTAGAAACATTCGAAGTGTGGACATTTCTATTCATCAGTTAAACAGGCTTTGGACACATAGTTAGTCATTTAACTTCTTGGAGCCCCTAGGAAAGGACAATAGCGCTGGTCTAGTGACATCCTTGGGTTATCATGAGAACGAATAGCAGGTAGAAATGTACTCGCAGGTCATGAGCGGCGGGGCTTGGCGGCCACAGAGGAGCGTCTCAGGAGGGCAGTTCTGAGCCAGGCTCGGACTTGGATTCCCAAACACTGGACCAGACGCGAAGCCGAGTGTATTCGACAGTCCTTTCTTCCTCCAATGCAGCATAGTGTCTGAACTCCATGATGTTGAAACAATACACAAAATTCAGAGAAAAACTGAACGTACACTGCTGTAAACTCTCAACTCCAAGTCAGCAAGTATGTTCTGGAGATACACGTCTCGTAATCCAGGAGCCCAGGGCCACCGTGGGCAAGGCGGGGCTCTTCGCCTTGAAAGAGTGTCCTGTGCTCACCGGGAAGGACATTTGGAAGTGAACTAAGAGGCGCTGAGTGCTGCGGGGAGCCTCCCTGGGGCACACGAAGGGATGTGATGGCTGCCAGTTCTGTTTTAGTCACCCTGACGTTCCTGGCACCTTCAGTGGAAGGAGGAGGCTTTCTCTGGGCTCAGTTTCGGTCTGTGCTTAGCAGCCATTAACCCAGAATAATATCCTGCCATGGCGGCGGGAGCAGAGACATAGAAGGAGGTGCTAGGGACAGGCCTTCCGGTCTCTCTCCCAGGACGGGCGTCCCCGTGCAGGCCATGCTCCCGACAGCGGGCCAGCGAGGAGTCCATAGGGACCACACAGCAGTAATCTGCTCCCACCATCCAACCGCCTTCCCAAAGTGGACTTGGGTAGGACCCTGCAACCATGGCAGTGTCTGATTCTGTTCCTGAACTACCCTGGACACGTGCACAGACCTGCCTGTCCAAGAAGTTTCTAGAATAAAGTGGACAGAAGATGGGATTTGCAAAGGCTATTTCTCCTGTTCTAGTTGTCTGTACTTTTCTGTGGTGTTTTTCGCAAGGCTGAATTCCTCATACACAAAGCACACACTTTCCAGATAATGGTTGTGGACATTGTTAGCTTACAGTTGTTTACTTGTAAGCTTTTATCAAGTGTTGAAAGTGCTGGGAGATGTGGCCCTGCCTGGAGGGGCCCGGCCAGGCCAGGAGCCCAGGCGCGCATGTGCAAGGCCCATGGGGGGGGCGGTGCTAGAGCTGCGCACGCGTCCTGGAGTCTGAAGACAGCACACAATGTATTTTATGTTACTGTTATTAGTACAAGTTTGTGGAAGGCGAGGACTGTGTTCGTGTGAGCTCTTGCTGCACCTACACAACACCTGACTCTATCACAGTCCCTCTCTTGGATGTCCCGCCCTGCTCCTCCTATGGGCTGGTCCCCTTTCCACCTCGATTCCATTTTGTTTTCCTTTTTAAAATCACTTCCCTTTTTTTCTCCCTCCATCTTTTCATTTGGAAAAGATCTACCTGCTTATTTTCTATCTTCTAATTTTTAATAATATTTTAGGTTAGTCATATAAGAACCATTCAATACTGAAACTCATGTGTGATTATTTCCCTTAACATTGTGGTCTTGCAGCAGGGGCACGAGCCTGACTCCTCACACGCGGGGCATTTGAAACATGAGTTTGTGTTCTCTAAGACTGAAGAATGAGTTTTAGGAACGACGGAGGTTAAGAGTAGGAAATCTTGGCCGGGGATTTAGCTCAGTGGTTCAGGCCCGTCTTGCAAGTGCAACGTTCCAAGTTCCATCCCAGGTAGCCACGGTGTTGGGGCTGTGACTCACACCTGTAATCTCAGCACTCCGGAGCAGAGGTCTGAGGATCGCTGTGAGTTCCAGGCTCGTCTGAGCTCCACAGTGAGCTCAGGGCCAGCCTGAACTGCAGAGTGAGACTCTGTCTAAAAAGCAAAACAAAACAAAAACCCCCAAACAAACAACCAAACAAAAGAACCCCACAAACAATGAATAAGAAATCTTTTTTGAGGAAGCAAGCAAGCTTCTGCCTAAGAGGGACGGAAAGGGGCCCCGAAAGTGGGAGACCCACGCACCTCACTTCCTAGGGGGCTTTTATGGAACAAAGCCACGAGTTGAGGGAGATTCCAGGTGGGACGAAACTAGAGACGCCCAGTAACAGGCAAGGACAGTCACTTAGGTGATACTGGTCCGTGAGAAACCGCAGACACCACAAGCACGGTCAGACAGTGGGACTGCAACGAGGACAGTCACGCAGGTGATACCAGTTAAACTGGGGCCAGTGGCAAGACAAGTCACACAGCAAGCCCGCAGGAGGTCTAGTCAGGGGTCTTTCCTGGGAGGGGAGGTGAAGGCCTTGGTCCCCAACCCAGGGAAACCTACTTAAAACAGCAATCACTGTATTTACCCTACATGTGGGTGGGGGCCCCCTCTGCTGTAGTGTCGGCCTTCAGTGCCTGTGCCTTGGTTGTCCTCCACGCTGGCTCCTTGGCTGTCCTGCCTGTGGGCTTTGTTGAGGCCTAGCCCTAACCAACTGCCTACCGAATGTCTAACCAGCTTACCTACTCACGACAGTCTCGGGGTGCAGCACCCGTTTACCTACGGATGCCTCAAGTCTGTCCTTCTTTACGGCAGAGTAGTACTGCCCTGTGTGTAAACAGCACATTTCTTTATCCATTCCCTTGCTAATGGAAAATTATTTTTGGAATGATTATTTTGCAGATACATCAGACTAAATGCAATGTATGATTAAGATACAGTTTATCAGCTTTTACTTTTCATAGAAGTAAAAATGCCATGCGTGACTCAGGTGTGCGGTTCCCGCCTTTTCCCTGCTCTTGGTAGTGGGGCCCCCGGCGTCCGGGCCACTCGCAGGCAGAGCTCGGTGGTGGGCTGGGGCGGCTGGAGCCGGGGCTCCGGGGGTACTCGGGGACCCGCAGAGCAGGCGGGATGCCCGGAGGGCATGGTGTGACGTCTCACGGGTCTCACCATGCAGTTCACCGGGGCGTCACTTACGCAGGGTGTTATCATTTTCCCGTGCTGCCCTTGGGTCTAGATGCCCCCAAACCTCCTCTAGTCACAGGAGGGGCTGTTCAGAGGTGGCCATGTAGGTAGGTGAGCTAATGAGATATCTTTAGGCAGTCAGATCGGACTGGCCCTTGGAAGGAGACGCCAATGTGGGAGACAGCCGAGGAGCCAGTCGGTGGGCAGCAGAGACGCATGCGCTGAAGTTCAGTGCTGTAAGAGAGAGGCTACCACACCTGTGCAGGACGACAGCAGTGACTGACAGCCTAAGGAGGAATCGATCACGTGGGCCTGGGCGGGGTCTAAACCCGCCCACCACAGAGCCCTGACTGGAAACCCCGTACTCTTGCTACACGGTTTGCTTTCCCACGGACCCCTCTTTAATTGATATTGATCTTATTGGTCGACCACAGTTTTGTCCATCTTTTGAATCTTGCAGATTGGCTCCACGTTAAACCCACCTCACCTCAGGTCTTTGTTCCCTATATATCCCTTGGGTATAGGGTCCTCGGGTCACCCACATACAGGTCCCCATCTGTCACTTGCTGTCCTGCACCAGCCAGATCTGCATTGTGCTGGGATCAAGGCTGTGTGATACTAAACCAGTCTGAGCATTGGTCTGACATAGCCCTGGCCAGGGTAACGGGTGTCCTTGTTACACCTGCCAGGTAGCTGCATAAAATAAGGCACAGAAAGATGGTATGGTGCTCTCACCGGCCTGTTTGTCCTGGACTGTTTCTCCCCTACCCCTCTGCCACTGACACCCTGCCTTGGAGCCAGCCAACTCTGAGCGGAAACTGTGAGCCAAATAAACATTTCTCCTTTAACTTTGGTGACAGGCATTTTGTCTCAACGGTGGGAAAAGTAGCTAAGACATCTTGTTATCAGATTATGAGATTTTTCTTACAAAAATTTCAATCATGCATGCACTATCCCAAGGCGCCACCAGGCGGCGCCGCGTTCCAGGCTTGCAAGGCGGGCTGGAAAAAGCGGTCACTGCTTGATTAACTGGTGCCTCGGTCTTTTCATACGGCAGCGCTCCTGAGCCGGCACCGCCCATTTGTGCGGGTCCATTTATTTGCAGGTTACACTGAATGCTGCACGAAAGTATTGAGTCTGTTATAAGACCCGGGCAAAAAAACGGAGAAGCTCGAGTCCTAGTGTCTCTGTCAAACTTGTACCACCTCGCAAATCCTCTTGGCATGTGCCACATCCACCCCTAACCCCTACCTGGAAAAGGACACTACTTGCTTTGACCCAGCAGACCTCTCCTCTTGCTCTTCGTCTGCCTTACAACCCTCCTTCCCCCTCCTCCCCTTCCCCCTCCTCCCCTCCCTCCTCCTCCCCTCTGCTACAACTCACCACACCCTAAACCCGCTAGTCCAGGCTCACACGGCTGACGTCTCACCTCCCCAGTCACCGTGCCTGAGCAGCGCAGCCCTCCCATCTCAGCCCCATACGCTCCTCATCACCCCGCCCCCCGATTCAGCCGCCCTTAGGCCAGCATAGGTGCAGGAGGGATTGTCCTGTTCACACACCCTTTTCTCTCTGCTCTCTCCCAAACTGAGAAATGCTTTGGATCTTTCTCTTTCAGTTCTGACCCTTCTATTAACGAATTGAGATGTCCCACTCAGTCCTGTGATCCGCTTGGCGTGATCCTGACACTGTCCTGACCTCATGCTTCCCCTTGTTCAGCTTCTTGAATAAGCTTTCATCTCACTTGGCTCTGGTCGGGCCCACAGGACGTGGAGTCACTGACCAGAGATCATACTGCACAATGGCTGCTCTTGCCTAAACCTTCATAACGTACATAATGTTAGCCTTAAAGATTCTCAAGAGGATCCTCAGCCAGGAATTTCTCAAAAAGAGGTTTATTTCACCCAAGATCTTTCCAAAGACCACGGGTCACGGTGGAACCACTGATGTCTCTGAGAACAGGTGACAGCACCCGCCATGAGCGATGTGCCAGCTGTGCCCGAGTGACCACCTCACCTGTGATGATCAACAGATCCACGGTGAGGTCCAGGACCAAGGCACTGCCCCAGAGGGAGAGCAGACATCGATTCATGGGCTAAAAACGTTGGGGGCAACTATTAATGTGCTTTATAAGTATAAAGGGCTTTCCTTCCTCTTGACTCTAGGCAAAAGAGATCTCTGTTAATTGACCTATAAAAAGTTTCGGACTCGTCTTATGTACCATTATAAACCTAAAAATCATTGAAGGGGTATTATAACTCAATTTGGAAAATATATTTGAGTGCACTCTAGTTTTATAAATTGTCTTATATGTTTGTCTGTTTATCAGTTTGTCCAATCATACAGCTGTTTTGAGCTCAACAATTTTTCCTTTTTGTCTTTTGAAAATTTTGTTAATAGATCTTCACTTATAATCATATTTGCTTATAGATAAATGTTATTAAATTAAAGGCATGACATTTTTGCCCTCAGACTGTTAGCTGATATAAGCTATCAAGATTTATTTTACAAAGTCAGTCACAGAGACTTTTAGTTTTGGGAGCCTGGTAAAGGGGACTCACATCGGTGAATACAGGAGCAGACGCCCTTAAAAATGGTTATTCTGGTCTTTATTCACTAATGAGATGACCAATAATTTTCACAACCAGAGTGACTGCATTCCAGTGTGTTTGGGGGGCTTGGAAAGTTTTATTGTACTTCTACAGTCATTCCTTTCATTCATTCATTTCGAGGTAAGAAGAGCAGGCTGAGTCCACATGTTATAGACAGGGTTTCAGACAGGTCATGTGACTTCTTCTAAGTGGTAACTAAAAGCACAGTTTTCTCTTGTCTTCTATCCAGAGTATAGAAAAGTGGAAGCAGGAGGAGTATAGTTTCTTTTGGTTTTAAATATACCTGAGTTAACTTAACTTTGCATTGAACTACAGCAGAGTGCGTTGGCACCCTGAGGCCCCGAGACCCCGCGTGCATCTGTGCCTGGACACACTGGGGTCTCGACTCTACCCCCCAAAGTGTGTGGCTTCGATGTAATAAAATGGTCAGCAGAAGAAGAAGTGTTTGATGCCCTCTGGTCGCGGGCAGCCGCCTGTCAGGTGGGGGCCTGGGAGTCTTGCAGTGCCACTTCAGCACAAGGCGACTTTGGTCAGCCTGGGGCGTCATGCCTACCCACCCACTGGGTGAGGTGTCAGCCACGTCAGCCGGGTGCCCTTGTGTCGTCTGCGTGAGCCTTTGGTGGGCAGGGCCCTGTGGGGACCCAGGAGGCTTCCCTCTCCGCCTTCACCCTTCTGCTTCGGAGTTTACGTCTTTTTGCTGATTCATGTTTGGCTCTTTTCTCCTGTACCCACCTTGACTTTTTTTCTCCTCCTCTTGATATTTTTGTCCAGTGTGTTTCTTTTACTTGGTTCGTATTGACCTTGATTTTCTGTAGACACATTTATAATTAACACATTGAAAACCCATATAAATGTCAAGAAAAATCTGAGGTTGAGTTTTTGAGTTATTCTATGTTTGAGAAAGAAAATGAAATTTATTTATTGTTGTCATAGTATTTCCTTAATCCTAATCCTCAAGTGTGTAAGTGTGGTATTTTTCGTCTGCTGTACAGAGGCCCAAGGCCTTGCTTTGGAAACGACTGCAGGTCTGGGTTGGATCTTCTCGGGGGAGCCTGTTAGGGGCTGATGTCCATCGGAAGGAGGCTGCGGGGGACAAAGCGGCCAGCAGGCGGCAGTCTCACCCAGAAGAAGACAGGAGAATGGTTTCTTTGTGGTTTTTATGAGACTTTGCTTCTTCTGAATGAACTGTTGAGAGAGTAAAGTCAAAGTCTTGTTTAAGCAAATTCTGGCTTGAAGAGAAC
>PVIR01004945.1:0-33473 GCA_004026965.1 Petromus typicus
GATGGTCTCTCTGTGTGTTTATTTCTATACAGTTTTAACACTGTGTAGACTCATATCTCCACTGCCAGTTAAAATATAGAGCCCTTCCTAATTCAGTTTCTTTTTAGCTGATACCTAAAAATGAACACGATGCCTGTAAATAGGGTACCACACGAGCAGTGATATGCACACATTATTCTGTAAGCACTGGCATGTTTGTCCCCACAGGGTCCTCCTGAGCCCTTTACACCCCACCTCCCCATCATGGCCCCACGCCATCCTATTTCTGATGATCTCTAGTCTGTTTTGCATTTCTACCATGAATGTTCTATTAAAAAGGAATCATGTAATGTGTGACCTCCCTGAGCTGGGCCCGTGTACATCTCTGTTTCTTAAAGACAGACAGCCATGCTTAGGACTGAGGGTCACAGATGAGAGGGACCATTCTGACATGGTTTCTATCACCCACCCACAGAAATTCCCCCATGGCTGTGCGCTGCCTGGCTCTGGAGCTGTGCAGGTCCCTGAGCAGCCAGGACACAGGCCCTCTCACCTGTCTTCCATTTGACTCCCCCCCACCCCCATTCCCTACCAGGGAGTCCTTTTATTATGTTAAGCTGGGACATGGTGGCTGGAATTAGAAAGGAAAATAACAGCTGCTTTTGTGCTGCAGGAAGCACTAATCAGCCAGCAGCCACCCGCTCCCCACTCCCCTCTCTCAGCAACAGGGAACGTGCGCAGACTGATGAAGAGCCGGCCACCGCTCCCCACTGCGGCGCGACCGCAGCACCTGCACTGCAGAGTGAGCCAGCGCAGTGCGTATTTTTAGAATCTGGAATTTCCCCCTGGCCCTTAGCTTGCATCTGATGGCTTCATTACACATCTCTTCCTGCAACAGCTTCTCAAAGGTCCCCGATTTCCAGCCAGCCTCTTCTGCATGAAGCAGCCAAACTCTTTTTCCCTAAAACACAGCTCCACTCGTATAATTTCCTTACCCCAAATTTGTTAGTATGAGCCCCATGCTGCATGTGAATTATAGTCCAAGCCTTTCCACCTGGGCCTGACAGCATTGAAGGCTTTCTAAAAAGGTCCCCAAGCCCAGGTCACCAACCCACGGGGTTCTGAGGTCTGCAGCCCAGTGAGCTGGAAGCGCCTCAGGTCCCTAGCCAGCACCTCACTCTCCAATAGCCCCACAAACACTCTGGACTTTACAGACAGCCGAAGACCTGCACGGTGTGCTCTGGGCTGGTATTTGTGACTGCCCCAAATTCCTCCGCTGGGGTCTGAGCAGGCAGCGTTCGGGGTGGCCGCGGTCAGGGATGAAAGGCCACCCTCAAGGCAGGGGCAGGCAGAGGGAGAGGACAACTGTCCGAACTCCAGGCGGGCTTTTCTTTTATTTTCTCAGAGTTTAGGGAGTGGTCAGGGAGAGTAAACACTGGCCCTCTGTCCTTGAGGGGCGTCCTTTTATTACTGGCTGTGCCCGAGGGGGAAGCTGCCTGCTTGGAAATCCCCTGAGTGTCTTACAGCTCGAACCTGAATCAGACAGAGCTGCTGTCAGCCGGCTCACTCGGAGCCTCCTCTCGGGCCTGCGTTGGCCCACTCAGAGCCTCCTCTCGGGCCTGCGTCCACTCTGGGCAGCGTCCTTTCCTTTAATAAGCTCTGTCCTGTCACTTTTGCACGTCTGGCTTGATTCTTCGTTTGGGACACAAAGGACCCGGATAGCCAGCCGGCAAAACGCCAACTGTCCAGGAACATCTGGATTGATAAACGAGTTGTTTGAGAAGTGGTTAGGTTACAGGATGGAATCTTCAGCAGGGCAGTCGTTTCTTTTAGAGGCTGGAGAGAGCGGCCTGAGCCTTTCAGCACGTGAGGACACAGAGAGAAGGTGCGGCCTGTGCCCGGGAAGAGGCCTCACCAGGCTCGGATGCCCGGGCCGCAGGCTCCCAGCTCCCAGCACTCAGGGGGGCGCCCAGCGTGGGCGGCTGACATAGTGACTGCCAGGGCAGCCTGTAGGGTGAACCCACACTTGACTTGTCTGTGGATGCAAGTCCTGCTGAAGCCTACATGCTGAGGTCAGAGTGACTTGCACCCGAGTTCCATTTCTACAGTGAAATTTTCTTAGCTAGGAGGACAGTGTTTTAACTGCAGCCCTCTATTTTTTCTGTTCTTAATTTGAGGATGCTTTGCCTTATCGCTTATGGGCCTGGCTGTCCTGCTCCGTGGTATTATTTCTCTTAGTTCTGTCTTTTAAGTTTTTTCTCATGCTTGTGTTGGACACCTAGCTCAAGCCTGAGCCGACTGCAGTGGTTTCCAGTAACATTTCAGGGGCTCCCAAGAGCCCAACACATTAGGACACAGGTCAGTGAAATAATTCCCGACAAGAATGGGATGTGTGCCACAGCATGGCGAAGGCGGCTTTGTGGATCCAGGGCTCCGCCAGGCCGGAGGACTCCGCTCGCCAACAGTCAGAACACGCCCTGTGGGCCCCGGGATGAGCTGCCCGTCAGCAGCCTTCAGTGCGGCCACGTCCACTTCCGGTCACCACAGCTCACGCCTGAGCCGCACAGCCTTCCTTTCATTTCACCCTGCGGGTGAGACCTGAAGCCCCGTTTCCCCACTTCCTGCCCTTGCATCCTGCTTGTGAGCCTAGAAGGGTGCTCAGTGCACACCGAACACACCTACTTCCAGATATCTGTAGTCTCAGCTTCCCCACCAGGCCCAGCCCGTCTTCTCTCTACCCACAAGGCTCCTGGCAGGGCTTCTCCACATGGAAACGTGGCCAAGGGCTGTGCAAACTGAGTCACCCCTGAAAACCAATATACACTGGTCTGTTTGCAAAGGGCTGTGTCAGCCCTGATGTGCCGAATGCAGAGCAGGAGAAGCTCTGTCCAGTTTACACTCTCACTGCCTAGAGAATCTAACAGGGGCCTGCAGGAGGGAGAGAGACAGAGGCAGAAAGGGGGGCCTGGGGGTCGGGTCCTCTTGGCCACTCAGTGCATCCCCGCTCGGAGGGCTCCCCTGGACCATGGCTCTCTGTCAGAGCCAGGCACAGTTCTCTGAAAATTTGGGTTTGGAGATACCTGGAAATCTCCGAGCCCGTGACAGCCACTGGCGGCTGTGGTGGAGAGACCGAGGAGTGGGCCGTGAACTGCAGACGAAGAGGTTCTCAGGTTCGGGGTCTTCAGGATCCCACGAACACTCCTGGAAGCTAAGTCGGCCCCTACCACTGGCAGGCCTCAGGCGGGTGCCCTGGGCAGGAGTGTGGGCATCCTCGGAGTGGGTCTCCTCTGCTTACCTCTCACTGTCAGCCCTCCTTCTCACCATGCTCTTCTACACCAGGAGAAACACTTATTCAAAACCACAACTGGGACTCAAAGTTAGACAGAAGAGATCCATCAGCCGAAAAGAAAGGGAAGGGGAATTGTGTGTCATTTCTCGATCTCATCACAACGCCATCTTACCCTCCTCAGCAAGCCCCAGGAGAGTGGTGGGCTGGGACTCGGCCAGTGAGCTCCAGGTGGAAAGGGGGCTTTGCCGATAGCTGGCAGGCCCCAGGCCCGGGTGGGTGACCAGGGCTGGGCTGCTTTCCGGGTTGTGCAGGAGTCACCGACCCACCTACCTGCTCAGAAGAGCCGCCTCCCTAGACAGCTTGGGAAAGTCTGCCAGCGCCCGCCTCGGGGCTTTTTCAGATCTTGAGGATGCCCCACCCCCACTTTAGCAGCCTTACTCATCCCGCGCCACCACAGCCTCGCCGCGCTGCTTTTCTGTCCTCGAAGCACTTTCCCCCTCTAAGCTGCATTCGTGCCCGCCCGGCACCTGCTCTTGTGAGCTCGTCTCTCACCACCCTGAGCCTCCGCACAGCACTGCAAGCAGCCCCATGTCGAACAGCGCTGGGCTGCCACGGACCGTCCCCTCAGCCTGCAGCCGGCCCGAGCTCAGCCCTCAGTAGACGCTGCCACCCAGACCCGAGTCAGAGGCCAGCTCTGTTACTGGATTCATTGTACAGATGAGTGGGCTGGGGCCACCGAGGTGAACCCCACAGGAGTGGCGGCCGGGTTCTGTTCCCCATGCTGCTCACTGCTGCACATGCGCACTCTCAGGGCCTGCAGGTGTGTTCAGCGAATAAATGAGGCCTAGCTCTCACATTAAGTGTAGGTACACTAACATGCAAAGTCTTTTCTACTGTTAATTGGTGCCATTATTTTAAAAAAAATAATAACTAGGGCTGGAGCTATAGCTCAGCAGTGGAGTATATGCTTGGCAAACCTGAAGCCACGAGTTTGATACCTAGCATGGCAAAAGTGAAAACTAAGCAACTGGTTTAGTATATTTCTGAGCCTAATCTATCCCTTTATTAGAAGTACATTAGATTAAATCCCTTGGGTCACCTCTACTGAAATCTTACTTTAAGTTTTAGAAGTATTTCTTTGATATTGACAGTACGGTCCCCAAAGAATTTTCTAGCCATTTCTGACTGAGTATACTGAGCACTGACTTTCATACTCCGAGACAAAATCCCCCGGAACTGTTTAAATCCTGGTCCCAAGTCAGGCCAGCTGGAGCCCTGACTGCACAAATGCTGACTGGTGCAGGCCATCAGGCTGCTCCCGAGAACCTCCCTCCACGAAGCAGAGCCTGGAACTCTGCAGAGTGTTCTCTGCAGCGAAAAGTGCGCCGTCAGTCCTTCCACAGGGGCATGTGGCAGACTCGGCTCCTGCCCACGGTGCCACCCTAAGCCTTCGGTCATCACACAGAGCGCCATCAGCTGCATGGCCAGTGAACAGCAGGGAATACTCCTCCCAGCCCTGAAGGCTGAGAAGTCCAAGGGCTCAGCTCTGGCAGGTCCAGTGCCGGGGAGCCCTGACTTTGATCTCCATTGATACCTTCTCGCTGTGTCCACTCACTGCAGAGGCTCCTCCGGGGTTCCTTGGGAAGGACGCTGTGCCCGTTCACAGGGGATCCACCCTTGTGCTCTGGCTCCTCTTGGCCCCACGCCCCCTATGTGGGTTGCCCTGGAGCAGGGCACTGTGGTGTCCTGGCCAGCAGGGGGACCAGGAAGGTGCACCTGTGCAGAGAGCTGAATTTTCCCCATGTGAATCACAGTCCTATGGAAGATGTAAGCCTGCAACAGCTCTTACATTTCAAAACTCGTATCAGATCCTGTTGGTGCAATTAGGGTCTGGTGGCGACAGGTTCCCAGTGTGTTATATATGGGACGAAATCCCTAACACTCACAGGAGGAAAGGGCTTCAGCCCATGAGGTGCTGGCTGGGCCAGGAGAGGAAGGCTGCTCAGCACACGGCAGGAGAGAGGAAAACAGAGATGGGGGCATGGAGCACAGGACGGGGCGCTAAGGCTGCCCTGCAGGCACCTGCCTTCTCCCTGCGGACAGCACCTTCTCTGGAACTGCCTCAGTGGATGAATCTTTGATGAGTCTGACCTTCTGATCAAGAAACCCCGCCTTGGAGTGCAAGAGCCTCTATGGGGACAGCAGAAGTCGGGGCCGCAGCCCACCGTGCTCCCTGCACCACTATTTTCCAGAGTCCTCCCTCTCAGGCATCTTCGTGTTTCCACCACGAGGGCAGCACCAGGCACGAAGTGGATGTTCCATCGACACGCTGGTTAAATACAACCAGGGAGGGTCAGGGATTTAGCTCAGTGGTTCCAGCGCCTGCCTTGCAAGTGCAAGGACCTGGGTTTGATCCCCGGTAACCACATACAACAATGCGGCGCTTGGAGACTCACGCCCACCAGCAATCAGAACCACATACCACACTGCCAGGTGTGGTGGCTCACGCCTGTAATCCTAGCACTAGGGAAGCAGAGGTGGTAGCATTGTTGTGAGTTCAAGGCTGAGCTCGGGGCCAGCCTGAAGTACAAAAGTGAGACCTTATCTCAAAAAAAGAAAAAAAAAATACAACCAGTGTGCTCTGGACTGGCCACAGCTTTGCCAAACCGCATGAAGCTTGGGTTCCATCCTCTTGAAGAGAAGTCTGCTCCTCTCCTGGGGGGGACGGGTGTGGTCTGGGGACACAGCTACCTGCACTTGTACAAACCTTGGCCCCATGGCACCACAGCAGGGTGCACTTCCTGTTTCCAGAGTGTGATAACATCAAGCCCACGTTTACGAGTGTGTTACGTTCCTCGGGCTTATGTCTGCGACCCCTTCCCATGGAAGGCGGCTGCAAGGCAGAGAGGCGAGAGGGCAACTCCTGGATTCTGCTGCCGTGCGGCCGACAAGCTGGTCCACTTGCTGCGGCAGGAGCAAACAATTGCTCTGTCTAATTTTACCTCCAGAAGGAATCTCAGGACACAGCGGCCCTGCATTCTCGAGGAGAACAGTTGATCGTAGGCTCCCAGCCCGTCCTCCTCCTCCTCCCATATGTTTATTTCCATATTTTCTCTCATCTTAAAAATAATCCAAAGAAAGCCCACCCTGACGTCTGGGTCTCATCACGGCACTGGGGAGCATTTCAGAGTGAAGTCCGGCCCCACAGTGCTCAGATTCCCCAGTGTCCCCTAATGTTCCTCTTCGGGGCACCATCCAGGTCTCAGCCCGTATGGACTTGTCACACCCCCGTGGCCCATCCTGGCTGTGGGACACTCTGCGCCCAGCCTTGTTTCTGACGTCAGGACAGTTGTGCTGGGACTGGCATCCCTGGTACCCCTCCTGACACTGAGGGGCAGCCTCCTCGCAGCAGGGTGGGCACGGACGACCTGACGTCCGACCGGGGTCAGGCTCCGTGACCTGCTCAGCAGGACGTCAGGTCTGTACCCCAGCTGTCTTCCCCCCGTTTTTGAATCGCACTCTTTGGAAGGAAAGCGCTTTGGCAGGAAGCAGCTGCAGAGCTTGTCTCGCCTCTTCAGGAGCAGATTTGCCACAAAAAGTTGGGAGTTCTTTTGCAGATAGACTTCCTGTTCTCTAGCCGTGTGTGTATTCAACCACGTTCACACCACTGTGGATGCATGGAGTCCTGCTTTATGCCTCAGGATGTCATTTGATGGAATGCCACTCACGCTATCGCTCCTGTTGTCCCAGCACTGACCACTGGCAGCTCTTCGCGTTGTCCCCTTTGTCCTGTCTGTGAACCTGTCTCTTGACGGTGTGAGCAGCCCTCGCCCGGGCTCCAGAGGCTCTTCTCAAACCTTCTCCCTCAGGGATCAGCCATCTCTCCAGGGAACCCTTTGCTTTCTCTGGAGAACAAAACTAGAAATTGAGATCTCGGCAGTGGGTGGGCCTGGTGCTCCTGGGTGCTGCCTTTCGCCAGCTTCGGTTCCCTCCAAAGTACTATTCCCAGTATTACTTGCTCTCACTAGTACAAAACAGGAAAGATGTATTTAAGTCTGAGAATCTATTCAACTATCCCAGTCTTATTACTTATTAAATTAGTAAGATGATTTTTCTCTCATTTTGCAAATCAGTGCTACCGTTCAATTCCTTCATACATACATAGAAAAACTTTAGGCATCTCATGCTTTGCTTGTTCCAGTTTTGATTTCTCTCTCATCATGTGTCACCTGATCTGAGAGACGCAGCTTCTCCTTCTCCTGGTGTTTTCATTGTCGCAGCTATTTTGGCCTAATCTGATTCTGCTCCAAGTTTCCTGTGGTCCAGCAGCTAGAGCTACAGGCAGCTGCAGAGTGTGCAAGATACACAACGACTTTGCCCTTGCGAGCCCATACAGCCCAGCCGCCCCAGGCCTTCCTGGTGAGGCAGAGCACTGCGTGACCTTCCTGGTAGCCCCGTGGCACAATTAAGTGGTGTCTTCAGCACATGGTCCACAGTGGCTCACTGGTCCTTGGACCCCAGCCCAAAGTTCAAAAAGCAGGTGTCATTTCCTTCTCGCTTGTATTATTCTCACCTGCAGCACTGCTACACCAAATGGTTTCCAAGCTCATATTTAATTCCTGGCTGTGTTTGAAATGATGCCATGTGTACAGATCAGAAATAGTCATACAAATGTGAGGCTTTGCCCTGTCTGAATCAGAGATGACTTTATGCCCACTTAACCCTGAAGGAGGTTGGGACTCCACTAGAGTACAGATCACCCCGATTTTCACCTCCATAGGGGTTGTACAAAGTATTCTAGAGAGTACCAGCAAATTTCCAGGGTGGATTTCTGCCCATGTTCATTTTGGAGACATACTCTATCTATCTGTCTGTTGGTCTTTTGTCTGTCTATCTGTCTATCTGGTTTCAGCACACATGAGGTCAGCTGGCAGGAGAAGGTTGCCACTTGGAGAGAAGCTAGGTTTACCAAGTTGAAAGAATCCCCTGGAATTATCACAGAGGGGATCCCCCCCGATGTATTCACTGTCTCCCCTAAGTTCAGGTCAACTCAGTCCTCCAAGACTAGCCGAACCTCCTCTCTGTGCTATTGGGATTGGTGCAAATCTTACTTAACAAGTACGGTCCCACTGCAGAGCTGCTCCAAGGCTTATGCCCCTCTCACCCAAGAGCAGCTTGTGCACGAGGTCTGGCTTGAGGAAGAGGGAACTGGATTTGTGCAGCTGAACATCACCAGTGAGTAGACCTGAAGTTTCTTCTACAACCTGAAACGCCACTTCCGCCCTGCGAGGGCTTCTTGTCTCTGAAGTTGAGGCTTGTTTGTTTCGGTTTGCTTTTCATGTAATCACCACTCGCCTCCCTTTTTACCCTGAAATAGCTGCAGCGAGTGATCACACTGAGGCGAGCCACGTGACTGGGTGTGAGCCTCAAGATCTGGTATTTAAAATTCTTCTGTTCATGCCAGACACGACAGCCTAGAAGGGAAGCAAGTGACTGCAGTGGCATTCAAAGATAGCACTCTGAATGCCACCAATGAAATGTTACCGCTTCGGTCAGAGCTGAAGGCGATTGGTGAGGCCCCTTTTTCGCTCAGCATGCAAGCCTGTAAAGTAGATCTCTATTTTTAATCTGAAAATTCAACCTGATACATTTCAACCGTTAAATAGGAGAAGCAGCTCTCTGTACTGACCCCTGCAGAGAGGTCTGCTGGGATGAAATGAGTCCTGGGTCTGCTGGATGTCAGCTCTGGGGTCACCGCAGACTGTCCCCGGGCCCTGGTGGCCTGCTGGGAGCTTGGGTCGGTAATTGGACCAGAGGCAGAATGTGAGCTCAAGGTGCTGGCAAAAGCCAGTCTGTCATCAGGGTGCTTCACCCGCGCCAAGCTGAGCTTCAAAAATAGCCTCACGCTGACTTGGCTGCGACAGCAGGGACCCCAGTCACGCTCTGGCTCCAGCCCAGGCCCGACTTCTGAGGCTCCGAGCAGGATCAGCGGAAGGGCCCAGCCTCACCGCATTGGCATGCAGTGTTAGGATGGCCCAGGTGACACTGAACCCACTGACACTAAAAATTAATGGTTGCTTAGGGCTTTATTATACTTAGTCGTGCTACGCAAGGACACCAGCCAGAGGGGACAGAGGTGAGGTGGAGAGAGAAGAGCAGCGGGAAGCCTGTGTCCAGAAGCCACGAGCAAGGACCAGCAGCTCCCATCGCCTGCTGCGTGGGCAGAAATCCGGCCTGCTGGGCTGCAGAAGGTGGGGCTTCCGGTCGGGAGACCAAGCTCCACGAAGCTCCACCTCCTCTGAAGGCAGGCCAGAGCCTTCTCGGAGCGGGGCCCTGAGCTTCCCCTCAAGGCCAAGAGGAGTAACAGCCAAGAATCTCGTTATTTCACCTTCAACCAACAGAACAGGAGCTAGTATTACTATTATAGGCTATTCTTCAAACAGCAGCTAAACTCTAGAATACACAAAGAGCTGAAAAATACTAGACCCCCAAACGGAAGGCCTGATCCAAGGACGGGCAACTGAGATGAACAGACCCTTCTCAGAAGTACAAATGGCCGGTGAATACACAAAAAAGTGTTCCGCCTTCTTCAGGCAGACATGATTTAAAACACTGAAATTCTGTCTTACGCAGAAGCAACTGCTCATCAAGAAATCAGATAATAACAAATGCTGAAGAAGCTTCTCACAAAAGAGAACCCTTCTACCCCATGTGGAAATTTAAACTAACACAGCTGTGGAAATCACTATGGAGGTTTCTCAAAAAACCGAAAACAGACATTCCTTTCAATCCAGATGTCGTGTTACAGCGACATATGCATGTCCAGAATCACAGAGGCACCATGCACAATATCTAGTGCTTGGAAGAGGCCTGTGTATCCATCAACAGAGAGCTGCATAAGGAAAAATGTTATTTACACAGTGGAGCGCTACACTGCCATAAAGACGGAAAATCTGGAATCATTTTGAGAAAAATGGGTGCACCTTTACCATAATGTTGTGAACTAAAACACACAAGCTTAAAAGAGCATGATTTCTCTTGTATGAGAAAGTGAAAATATGAATAAGGAGCAAAATAAAAGATAATGGGGAGTAGGAGATGTACAATTTGCCAGGTGAGAAGGGCTCAAGAGATGAAGTTGTGCAGGTTGGAACATTGTGAGTTCATGTCACAAAGACTCTATTTAATAAGTCAGGTAGTAGGGTTTGGGGGAACATGAATTTCAGGGGACACTGTTAAATCCATATCAGGAAAATTAAAGATCAGCATACATTTCTGGGAAAAGATAAAGTTCACATTCAGGCAGAGTTTCTGTTAGAATAGAATAGAAGAACTCCTTATAATTCTTTAATTGTGCTGAAATGTTTCTGCAGTCCTGTTCTGTACTGGTTACTTTCTAGTGAAAACTGTACTCTTTATTTTGAGCTTATCTGTAAGTGTTGTTCCACTGGTAGTTGTTAGGTGTAATGGTATGATACAGGGATCAGAGAACCTGCAAAGGTGAAATGTGTGCATCCTAGACATCGATGGATTCAAAGGAGAATTTGTCTTTTCAGTAGTTGTCTCCTTAAAAGCAGCGAGTGTGGAAAATGGTTGGAAGTGGCTTCCTGCGTCCAGGAAGAACAGTTGGCGCAGAACCGCCAGGCCTCGTGTGCCGCTCTGGGCCTCCTCTGCTTTCCCTCTTCCCTTTCAGACTCCGCATGCTGTGGAAACCCACAGCTCCCTGCAGGGTCTTGCTGACAGGTGGGAAGAGCTCCCTGTGTGTGCAGAGTCTGCCAAGACCACCCTAGCCCTGCTCTGTGCAGCCCTGGAGCACGTCTGATGCCGGCGCCACATCTGCAAGCAGGAATGCGGCCAGGAGAGGAAGAAGGCAGAGTCCACGGGCCGTCGCATCCCCCTCTGGGCCATAATCTGCTTTCACACAAAAAGAACCTATTTATTTCTGATCTGATTAAAACTGTACTCCTGTATCTTACTGCATTTGTCTAAATCACATTTGGAAATTTATATCATACATTTAAACTGGTGATGATGGTCTTAGCTACTTTTCTTGTTGCTGAGGCAAAATACCTCATACACAAAGTTTATTTTGCCTCATAGTTTGTAGAGGTTTCTGTCCAGAGTCGGCTGGCTCTGAGGCAGGGAGGATGGCAGGGGGCATCAAAGAGGAGAAACAGCCCATAGCGAGCAGGCAGGTGAGGGCATACTAGCCCTCTTCCCGTCCACTGTATTAATGCAGTATACCCAGCCGGGGGCACGTGTAATACTCACACCCTTATTCCTAGCCCAGACTATGCCAAACCAATCAGGGAACTGATTTACTAACCACACACACCCTTGATCCTAGCCCCACACACCAACCACCTCCGCAGAAGCCCCCCTGCATGAAGCTCTGGGGGACATTTAGACACAGCCATAAGAATGATGATGGGGACCCACAGCAGACACTGACCAACTGCTTTTCTCAGCCTTCATCTGTCTTCAGACCTCTAGAGACAGAGAGAGAGACAGCAACACAGAAGTGAAGCCGTAGAAGGGGGTAGGCGCTGAGCTAAGGTACTGAGAAGGTGGAGATTTTGAAATCAGTAGAAATGCTGAACATCCCTAATGTAAATTCCAAAATATAAAACTTTTTGAGTGCTTACCTAGGGCTTCAATAGAACTTTCCATATATGACCTTATGTGGCAGATCACAGACAAAATACAGGTACACTAAGAACGTCGTATGAAATTACCTGCATATAAGAGGGTGAAGTATATAAAACAAAATGCATGTCGGGTTTAGACTTGGGTTCCAGCCTCAATATATATCGCTACATATATGTAAATATTTGAAGATCTGGAAAATCTTAACTCTAAAGCACTTCTGGTCCCAAGCATTTTAACAAAGTGATATTCAACCTGTGTACAGACCTTAGCTCAGGGATCCAGGCCCAGAGTCAGCCTCAGTATGTCCAAACTTCCCACACCTGTTGTGTGAGCGAAAGAGGACATTGTAAGAAAACAATGACTTTGTCCAAGATAAGCATGTTACATTAGCTGCTCTTCTCTTATTGCTGATACAAAATCCCCAACACCCCAAGTTAAAAGGGCAGGGGCTCATTTGGCTTGTGGTTCACGGAGGTGTCAGTCCACAGTGAGCTGGCTCCGAAGCAGGGATGGGGACCAGGGAACACAAGACAGCAAAGGTAATAAGAGAAGTTTAACAGCATTTCTCTGCCTCTTCTACCTCCTTGAAACTATGGAGATTGGGGAGGTACCAAATTGATCACTCACGTGCAGTGGTGTAGTAAGTGCATGCATGCCCTTAACCCCAGCACAATACATTCCAGATTCAACTTCCTCAGAAAATGGAAGTCTCACCTCTTCTCGTGAGGTTTTGGGAGAGGTCTAAAGACGAATCCAACATGAGTACCTATGTATGCGTGTGTAAAATGTAGTGAATGCATCTAGATGGATAAGTAAGAAATATGTTTTCTAAAATTAAGATATAAAACATGTATAAATGCTACAATGTACATACAATGTCGAATCATCAGTAGGCCTTGTTAAATTAAGGATTGCTTTGACATTTCAATGCTACTTTTTTATTACTCACTAATGTGAAAGCAATTTGACTATGAATAGACTGAATGAAAAATACACGATCCAGATTTTCCTCTTAATTTAAGAGAGCATGAGACAACTCATATACTTTCAAGTTAAAAGGGCATATATAAATCCTACTGTCTAGGTAAAATTTTAGACCCAATAAAAAGTACTTAGTGAGTATACAAATTTTATTAACATTTACTCATAGCTAGTTGGCTATCAGAGACTGTAGGACTCTAATTCAGCTGTGGCCTGAACAAAGACTTCTGTCTTTTACTGCAACTCAACATGTTTTTTAAGAGTCAAATTCAACATGTTTCATTTAATTTTCACATCAACAAGATTTATTAAAAGTAAGTTAAAAATTATCCAGCACACCTCCAAATTAAGGTTCTGTGTTCTCTTAGAAGAACAAATAAAGTGATGATATTAATGAAAGTTAAATAAAGAAAATGTTCTACTTGTGATGGTCCTCTGTTACTGTGGCCCAGTGGCTCTTGCTCGTGGTTGTCGCTGCAACCACCTGGGGAACACATGTTCTGCCTGAGTGAGGATCCCGATGATGGTTATCCATTACCACAGAGCAGCAGCACGTGTCGAGAAGGATGGATCCAGGGCCCCTCTCTCTTCCCTTGGTCTTCCGAAGCCCAGCAACTAGATTCAGTGAGAGGCTGATCATGTAGGGGCATGTTATTCAGCTTTCCATCACTGTGACAAAATCCCTGATTCCACCTGCAGATGGGAGGTTTCCTCGGCTCATGGTTTCATAAGCTTCAACCCAAGGCCAGCGGCACCAAGGTGGAAACATACTGGTAGAAGGAGTCAGTGGAGCCCAGGTGGTGGAGCTCATGACAGCGAGGAAGGCGTCAGGGCCATATTCTCACTATACTCAGATATAGCATCCCAGGAGACCCCTTCAGGACCCAGCCGTACACAAGAAAAGCAGCTAATGTGTGCAGCGCTCAGCCAATCAAACTGACAATCCACTTTAACCAGCCATATTTAAGGGGCATGAATTATGTATCTTAAGACACATTATCACTGTAGAGCCTCAGTTTACTTTCTGTATAATTCAACCACAATACACACACACACACACACAGTAACCACAACACACAATTACAGGTTCTCACCGGTCTTACTAAGGATCACCACCCCTTTCTCTAAGTCAATGACAGGATTTCTTTACCGGCGGCAATTCTTGCTTCTGTATTTTCTACCTTCAGGGCACCTTGTCTTCTTTCTCTTACTTTGGAAAATATACTCTTCCCATTCCAATAACTCCAACCAGAATGGTGCTGGGCAGAGTGCCGCACGCTGGGGCGGGCTGCTGGCAGCACTAGTCCCCTGCTTCCGGCGTGGACCTTGGGACCGCGCTACCCCTGAGGAGTGACTGCCTGGTCTGCGTGTGAACGGCCCCCTAGCTCACTTCAACCCACGTGTCCTCTCTGGCCAGCAAGTTCTTCCCAATAGACACATTTGATCACACTGCTACTGTTTAATATTCATCACCACTTGTACCACTGAGGGAAATGTGTACAGTTTAGCCCACTTCGGACTCAGAGCATAAGACTTCCGCCCATCGCAGCATACCTCTGGCACACGCATTGCCTTCCTCACGCCGAGCCTTCCTCGTGGGCCCTCCAGGGAGCTCACCTGGCGGCCTCACCTTTGAACCTTTCCTTCACACCCTCAGAATTTAAGGCTTCCTCTTCTCAGTTGCCTCCAGTTTGTTGAATATGAAGTCATGATTTTTATTGTACTTGCAATTCTTCCTGCTATTCTTAGTATTTTTAAAATAAAAGATGACATGAAGAATGTCATATTCTCACTATACAAATTTGAAGTCTTTTAATACATTCTGTGCTTTAGGAATTTTGGCACTTGAGAGAAATTCTCTTTCGCCCTCCAATTAGCCACCTTCTCAGGTCACGTGTCCCCGGTGCAGTGGGTTTGGCCCGCTGGCTTTCTGTGTCTCCAGCTGCCCCTCCCCTCTTTGCTTAAGAAGCACTCACCTCCCTCTCTCCTCTGTACTTTATCTGAATCTCAGTATTTTTTTTCTCAACCGTTTGTAAAGAAGATGCTGAGCTCATAAAAGATTTAAAGAAACATCCTCCCTGTCATATTGTCCTTTTGCTACTCTAGTATGTAACAATTGTTACCAAATATGAGTTAGCAACAATTGTTTTTACAATAATAATAGATATATTTTCTAATCACCCGATTGACTTCTCATTTTTTTCCTGTTCTACTGCAATAGTTGTTTTGATTTTTGCAGCTGACCCTAATGAAGAAGATCACTGCATCATTGAATAGTCTTTTTTTTTTTTTTTTTTTTGAGACAGGGTCTTGCTTTGTGGTTCAGGCTAGCCCTGAGCTCAGCCTCCAACTTACATCACAGCAATCCTCCTGCCTCTGCCTCCCGAGTGCTGGGATTACAGGCGTGAGCCACCATGCCCGGCACTGTGGTATGTGGTACTGGTTGCTGCTGGACGTGAGTCTCCACACCCAGTGTTGTATGTGATTAACCGGGGATCGAACCCAGGTCCTTGAGCTTACAAGACAGGTGCTGGAACCACTGAGCTAAATCCCTGGCCCATCATTGAATATTCTTAAAGTATATTTTTTCTTACCTATTAAATTTAAAAATATAACAGATGAAGAATATACAACTGTCCGTCCTTCAGTAGCTGTGGACCAATTCCTGGGCCCCTTGGGACCATCAAATTGTGTGTTCTCAAGTTCCTTATATACAGTGGAGTAATAGTTGCCTATAGCCTTCTGTGTACTTTAAATCAGCTCTAGAAGAGTAGCAATAGATCACCAACTGCAAGTTCAAGCTCATCCTGGGAAACTTAGCAACTCAGTGAGATCCTGTTAGAGAAAGAGAGAGAGAGAGAGGGAGAGAGAGGAGAGAGGGGGGTGTTGGGGAAATGTCAAGTTCTGCGTTCATTCTACAGCATTTAATTGTAAACATCTTTTTAATAGTTAAAAAATAGACTTGGTAGGAAGACTGGTAAGTTGAATATATTTTCACACTGCAGTGGTTTTCATAAAGGTGCAGACATCCAAATAAAGCAATGGTTCAGGTGGGTTATCATGTTTCTGGTGCATTAATTTTGAATTGTATATAATCTTTTACAAAAGTAGAGAAAATGAAACCTCGAAGCCTGGAGATAAGACGAAGCAGTTTTTCTGAGTACTGTGACAATGTGTGTGCAACATGGAATAAAAATGCTGACCATCATTACGAATCATCCAGGGAAAGAGGAGGACTCTTCACAGAGGAAGAGGCAGAAGGATTGAATATTTCTCTACAGTTTCTGGAATGTTAGTGGGAGGCATTAATTAGAGCAATGATATGTACTTCACATGACAGCAATAAAGCTAATTGCCAAACAGTGTTACTAAGCAACGCAAGAAAAATGGGAAGTTCTTCAGCCAGGAGTTGTAAACCTAGAAGTAACTCACTGAAAATGCTTGGAGCACAGATAGTGTAGAGTGGCACACAATTCCATAATCGAGGCCATTCAGAGACTGGCCACCACTTGCATCTGTCAAAATAGTGGGAGAGAGGAAGTAGCCAGCTTAGGTCTACGTCAGCCACCTAACTTATCCCAGGCACTGGACAGAAATCAAAACCAAAAGAAAATCTTGTTTCAGTAAGTCTTAACCTAATGCAAGCAAAACTATTACACAATGAATTCAAAAATAACCTACGAAAGATTTCTTTTTTCAAAACACAAAAGAAAGCACACCAGAGACACTATCCTGCATTTTCTGTTCAATATATTCCAGGGATCATTACAAATCTGTATCAGAGTTTCTTAAAGTTTTGTTGTGCAGTATATCTACTTTACTACCATAGTGTACTCAACCTCATCACTGGACTTTGGGGTTATCCTGATGGTCTCATGGTGACAAAATTTTTTTGTATTTGTTGATGTGAATCTTGGAGTGAGATCCTCCAGAGTACAGCAGCAGAAGAGAAACGTGAGTGTGCCCCCAGGTATGCCAGATTTGGCCAAATTCCTTCCCATTTAGGGCTGATTCTCTGCAGCCCTAGCAACAAGAGTGGCTTCTTACATTTTCCATTTGTGCCAAACCTGGGGCGAGGAGAGTATCTTTGTACAGTTTTAACATTCACTTCTTTTACTATGAGTCAAACTAAATTGCTGTATTTTTTCATGCTTTGTGTCTTTCTCTGCTTTGCCTGTAGATTGTCCCATTACTTTTTCAGTAAGAGCTTGAAAGGCCTGTAGAATAGATACTGGGAAATGGGAATAAATTGTTCAAGTGAGAAGGAGTACTAGGGAAGGGAGAAAGAAGAAAGGAACAAAGAGAGAAGAAGAGAGAAGGCAAAACAGAAATGAAGCTTTTGTATACAAGGAGGGGCAGGGGCCGAAGGGAAGCAGGAATGGGGAAAAAGAAACAGGTGTATCATGTACAGGTACAAAGTATCTGGATGAATGTGATTATTATGCATATCCAAAATATACCAATATTTGCTTCATAAAAACATTAATTCCTTTTTTATTACATGTATTGTAATAAAAATGTTTTCTCTGGCATTATTTAACTTTGGATTTTGCTTGTTTCCTTTTTTAAAAACATTTTTAATTCTTAATCACCTTGAATTTGTATAGTTAAAATATTTTTATTCCCAAATATTTGAATAGCTTCGTTTTTATGCTCAGATTTCTAATCCACTTGGATTTTGCTTTGTTTCGTGGTACAGACGAGGATGCAGGAGTTTTTCCCAGTGGATGTCTGGCCTTAACAGTCCTGTTTTGAAATGTTTGTTCCTGCAATTTGAGAGACCAGGAGGCCACTTGTGGAGGGAAGACCTGCAGCTCCAGTGCTCACATCTTCCTGTGATTCCTCCCTGGAGTGGGCGGAGCTTTGCTGCTCCATCCGCTGACATTGGCAGATGGCTGAGGGCCACTCCTATGGCCACCTGCATGGCACTGAACAGATGGCGGAGGGATATTCTGTGACCAAGCCAAGCCGTGATCCAGGTACCATCAACTTTCACAGTCGCTGGGTGCCAAGAACTAAATGGCCGTGTCTAAGGCATACACATAGCTGGTGGCTGCAAGTGGTTCCTAGGAGTTGAAGACAGCCTCCTGCAAGGAACAAAACTCAGTCCTGCAGACAAAGGAAATTAATTTTTCTAACAGTATGAAATAGATGGAAAGTTGATTCTTTCAGTATCGTGTGAATTCCTCTTGGTGGGTGACAAGCAGAGAGCCCAGTCATTCCTAGACTTCTGAACTGCAGTTGAAGTATTGTTTTAAGCTACATTTGTAGTGATTTTTTGCATAGCATTGGATAAATATATACATTTAGTCATCCTCAGTTTCCAAATAACCTCCTATGAGCTCATTCTTTTCACCAAAGAATAAGAAAACATGACAATGAAAGACCACAAGCCCCTTCTCTTCTAGATAGTGAGAAAATTAAAATAATACCTGGTGAGCAATAGCTGCCACTCTGAGACTCTGACAGGTCTTGGGTGTGGCTCTAGTATTTCACGCTGACTAGCTCATTTTAACATGTTCATTGACATAAATTTACATTTCAAAAAGTTTATCCATGTAGAGTACATGATTAAATGTTTTAGCATTTTTACAGAAATGTGCAAATATTACCATAATCTTATTAGAACATTGTAGTCATTGATAGTCAACCCTTATCTACTTTTTCTTTGCATAGATTTTTCAGTCGTGGACATCTGACAGAAGGGGATCACCTGACACACAGGCTTTGGTACAGAGCTTCTTTCCCTTAGAGCAAGATTTCAAGGTTCATTCAAATGGTAGCATTTATCAGAATTTTATTATTCTTGATTATTGAAAAACATTCTATTTGAAAGATAGTACCACAGTGATCTGTTCACCGGCTTGTGACCACGATGGGCTGGTTCTCTTTTCTGGCCACTCAGAGTAATGCTGCTGTGCATAACCACGTCGTTTGCCACACTCCCATTTTCAGTCCTTGGGACTGTGCTGTGACAGTCTTGTGTGAGCGCTGCTGCAGGGGCCAAGTGGGAGTCCCAACAGCAGAATGGGAAAGTTTCCGTTTCATCTTTGTCGTCAATGGCTGTTACTTATGTCTTATAGTACGGTCACACTAGAGTGTTAATGGACTATCTCACTGTAATTTTCATTTTTTTCCCTAATTATTATCAGTGTTGAACATTCATTCACGTAGCTTTTAGTCACTCATACTTCTTTGGAGAAATGTTTGTGTTCATACTCCTTATCCACTTTATAAGGGTTATTCATTCTTTCATAGAAAGAATAGTAGTAAGAGTAGTAAGTTTGTTATGTGTTTTGAGTCTAAGTCACTCATCAGATGTATGAATCAGAAGTAGTTTCTCCCATTCTATTGGTTGTTTCTTTTTCATTTTAATGTGATTTCCTTTGAAGCATAATGGTGTTTAGTTTTGGTTAAAGACAGAATTATCAACTTTCTTTGTACTTCTGATTCTTAGCCAAGAAGGCACCATCTAGCCCGTGATCATGTAGATACATTTGTACATTTTATTCTAACAGTTTCATAGCTTTTGAGATTATTTTAAGCAGAGTCAGGGAACCCCCTGCTAAGAGTTGAACTGAGGGCTTCGTGTGTGCTGGGCAAACACTCTGCCACTGAGCCCCACTCCCAGTCCTAAGCATGATTCCAGTTGGAGTAAACTTCTGTGCCTGGGAAGATGTAGGGCTCCAACTTTTCCAACAAGTCTCTGTTATGGTTACTGCTTGCATAGACGTATTTATTCTATAGTTATGCTTTTAATATATTTCTATTTTCAGTTTTAAAGGATGTTTCCTTTAGGCATCATTTAGGTGAGTCTTGTTGGTTTGCTTTCTTAAAACTAAAGCTGGCCATCTCTTTCACTAAGGTCCCTTCATCCATTTAGAGTAATGTTATGATGATATGTTTCGTTTGTCTACCAAAACTGTATTTTCCCCTATATTTTACATCATACTTGGTTCTTCATTATTGCTTTGCTATGTCTTTTGGTCTTAGGTAGGTATCTTTATAAAACCACTTTCATTCCTTTAGTTACTTTTGTACTCAAGTTTTTAAGTCTTATTCTTAGTGTTTGCTCACAGGCACACTCAAACTTGTGGTTTCCTTGGACCAAACTGAGTGAAGAATTCTTTTGGGCTACATATGAAGTGTATAATACAGTTAATGGGTTAAGTAACAAAATTTACTTTTTATATTTGGTATTCTGATATTTTTCAAAGATAGCAAGCAGCCTGCAAGGTGGAGGTTGGCCATGTCTGGTATGGTTATCAAAATCTATATCAGGATTATACTAATTAGTTACAGAGGTTCACAATGCTTTACTTCTATAAAGTTCTACTAACTCTTTTTCCTATATTATTGTAATACAAACTGCATTATATACTCATTGTATATGTAATACAAACTGCATCTATATATGATACAAATTGAACAGCACATTGCTATAATTACTGCTTTGTAAACTCATCTTTTAAAAAAGCTAAGAGAATAAAGAACAGAATTACATTTAAAGAGCTGAAGCAGCTATCTGTGTGTTATTTCCTGTCTTTACTTGGCTCTGTGTTTTCTTGTATCTGTGCGTCACCTTCAGCAGGTGTTTAGTTGGTACAACACGGCTTCACTGTGTTCTTACCCAGTGTTTTGTGCCATTGCTATCAAATGTTGTGTTTCTATGCATAATAATGCAAACAATGCAAGGTACATTATCTAACGTCATTTTGCTTTGCAGTACTTGGAACTGAACTCAGGGCCTTCACACTGAGCTATATTCTAGCCCCCTCTATGCTTGTGGAACCTAAATCACTAAGTTGTTCAAGGTGTGCTCTGAGATGAATCCTCCTGCCTTATCTTCTAGAGTCCTGGATTGCAGGAATATGATACCAGGCCCAGCTTGTAATCTCTTCTAATGTAAGTTAAAAGAAAGCAATAAATTTATAATTACAGTATATTTCATTGGCATTTTGATTAGTACATTTTATCAACATTTTTTTCTTTCCCTGTAGAATCATATTGCTTCCTGGTGTTGATTCTTTCAGCCTGAAAAATAATTCCTACAGTATGTCTTTGAAGTCAGTATGCTAAAAATGAAACTGCAGTTTTTATCTGGAAATGCCTTCATTTCAATTATGTTCATGCCCTCTTTTTAGTTCTCTGACTATCTCATGGGCCCTGACATCACCTATGGGCCCTGACACAGTCTACTGTTAATCTTGGTAGTTCCTGTGTTAGGTGATAAGTTCTGGACCCGAACCTCGTGTGTCTTGTACATAAAGTCCTGTGAGTGAGTCTTGGTGCTGTCCTGGTTTTCCGTGCAGTCAGTATTTTGACTCTGATGTGTCTTAGGTAAGGATCTCCTCAAGTTTACAAACAAAATTTTCTACTTGGAGCTTACACAGCTTCTTTGATGTGTTGATTAATGTTTAGAATCAAGCTGAGGGAGCTTTCAACCATCATTTCTTGGAATATTTGTGTGTCTGTTTTCTCTCATCTCATTCTGATTCTCCTATCAACTTTCTGTTGTGATTATGTTGTCACATATTTCTTTGAAGTCAGGTTCATTTTCTCTTTATTTTTGCTTCCTTGAGATTTTCAGTCTGCATAAATTGCTATTGAGTTATCTTCAAGTTTGTTGAATTTTTCTCCTGTCAACTAAAGTCTGTTCTGCCTTTTTAGTAACTTTTATCTTTTAAGTCATTTTGTTTTTTTCCAAAGTTTCCGATGTCTATTTTTAAAATATTTTTTACTCCCCTAATCATGTCCTCTCCTTGCTGAGTCATTTCCCACTTTTCTTTAGTTTGCTGATCTATTCGTAATGGCCACTTCGAAGCCTTTGCTAGCTAAGTCTCACATATGTATCTTCTCAAAGGAACACGTCCTCATTTCTACTGTCTGGTATCTTTCTCCAGATATGTACTATGATTCTGAATACTGCATATACTTTTTGCTGACATTTGGACATTTTAGATAATGTAGTGTGGATCCAGATCTCTACTTCCTGTGGCTTACATATTTAGTCACTTGATTAATTCCAAGCATATCCTATTTTTCCTGTGTTGGAAGCCTCTGATAGCCCTATATAGATATTTTTCTCATTTTAATATGCTAGCTGTCTTTCTGGAATTCACCTCTGGGTTTTCAGAAACAATTTATCTGCTTAAGTCTGTACATAAGTTCTTAGGGTCACACCACCAACCCTGGCCATTAAGTGTATGTGTGACTTGGAGCCCTTTCACTCTGAAGGAGGTTACTGCTGCCCCTCACATTCATCTCCTTGGAGCTGGGGTTCAGAGACTCTAGTCTCCACTATGAGCATCTGCAGTCTTCTAGGGCACTGGAGGTTCAGTGCTCCCCTGGGTCACAGTAGCTTACTATCCATCTCGTGTATGACCCAGACCCACAGCCCTGTGCAGTCAGGCCTCTGTGTGACTAGAGGAATGTTTGCAACTGCCTCGTGCCTGCTTGGAATTTCCCAGCACCTGGGCAGAGGTTTCCAGACCTCCAAGGATCCATATGATCCCAAGAGGGCTCTTCTGCATGGTCATTTTCTCTGCTACACTCAAGCTGCTGGCCATGGTCTTGCCTTTTGCTACCACTAGGAGCATGAGGCTGCCAACTCAACGGCTGTCACCATATTTTCCACTGTGGCTCTTCCTACTGGGGAATAAACTTCTCCAGCTCAGTTCCAAACAAAGTCTATCCTGCAGGTGACCCTCTGAAGATGCCCATCTCCACATCTTGCCTCCTACCCTGGGGAAGTCTCTGTCCTGGATCTGGAGCAGGACACTGGCCTCTTCTCCTGGACTCACACCTCTGCTGAGGTCGGCTCCTGACTTTTGGACTTGTGCACAGGTAAACTCAGGGAGCCCCTCATGATTCTGCGCTCTCAGCCTGTCAGGTTTAAAGCAGCACCCTTCCCCTGTGGGAGAGAATGGGTCAGGAAAGAGAGCCCTAGTCTTCTCGGCTGCATCTCCGTGGCTTAGGACTTGAGGGAATGTGATAGGTACACACCCTCAAGGCCCAGCTGCTTCCTGGACCAGGAGCTGGGTGCATCGGAAGCCCTTGAGCTGCACAGCTGATCCACCCTATATAGAGCACCTAGAATAAGGCTCATGACATCTGCCAGTGGGACGCTTGGAGAGGAGACAGAGAAACGCGAATGTCATGGACTCACCGATCTTGTCAAGCCAATTTCACCAGTGAAACTTTTGTATTTGCCTTATGAGGGAGGGGTCTGCTGAGCTCCTCAGGACTCCACTTTGGGGTCACACTCTTTGAGCAGCTCACCCCCTCCTCACAGTGAGCCTTAAACAACAGGGGTGATGCTGTCACTGTAATGCAAGTGGAGGCTGAGCGAGCAGAAGGAACTGGCCTTGTCTACCCAGCCAGCTGTGGGCAGAGTGGGAAGTCGGGGCCAGGTTGCCCCGACCTCCTCTGCCGCTGCCCTACTCTCTCTCTGGGATCGCGGTGGGCGAGGGCTGCCTTTTGCTCTGCACCCTCAGTTCTGGGCAGTGTGTTCTCAGTGCATCAGCTCTCTTCATTCAGCACAAGCCAGCGAGAGGCCAGCGGGGTAGCTGGACATGTTGCAGCTCAGTACAGGGCACTGCAGAGTGTAAGTTGTAATATAGTGAAAGTAACTAAATAAAACCCAGCCATTCAGTATTCGAATATATTAAAGTGAACTCAAATAATAAGCTTAAAAATTTCATATTTTGACCTTCAGTTTAGTGTTATTCACTCATTATAATATATATAGATATAATATATAGATATATATAAATTAAAAAACTGTTATTCCTGGAAGTTGTCCTAATGAAGATGGGGAGGTGTATCATAATGCAACTATGTACACACATGGAAATCTATGGGTTAACTATGCATTTACCAAAAACTTGTTGATACTGTAGTTCCTAAAGCCACTTCACAGGTCAACACCCCCTCGGATCGAGGTTCCCCTCAGTTTACCTGCTGCTGCTTCTGCCTTTCTCACCGGGACACCAACCTTGTCCTGCAGTCTGGACTTGCGTCACCCTGAGCCTTTCTCTGTCTCACCCATTGCTCCTAGAATCCCCTCTGATCAGATGCACACCTCTCTCTTGAGACTTCCACCTGACCAACAGTGCCATCTCTGTACGCTGTGACCATCTTCTGTCAGATGTGTGGATCCACCCCCCGCAACATGTGCCTTCCAGGAGAGCTGGACCATGTGGGAGTCACTTTGCAGCCTCGTCCACTCTGACAGTGGCAGGCACAGAGGCTGCCCTTTTACGTCGTGTGGACTGAGCTTACCCATCCAATACACCAAAGGTGTTCATAGGGGGTCGAGGACCCTGAGGCAGCGGTCATGGAGATCAGGGTGGGGCTCTGAGGCGCAGCATTTGTGGGCCCCACTGCTTCTGTGTCCCGCATCAGAGAACAGACCCTGGGCTGAGCACCAGGTTAGGCTCAGTGCTTTCCTCTGAGCACAGCAGTAGCATATAGGAACATGAAGGACCAGGTGGCTGGGCAGGGCACCTGTGAGGAGCACTGACCCCCACAGGGGGTGGGGACAGGGCTGAGTCGGACTTTGCACGAGTCAGCAGCAGTGGCCAGGTGTGTGGAAAGTCTGGGGGGGCCCAGGGCTCTGTGGGGAAAGCGGGCCACAGAGTCTCCCCACAAAGTCTCCCCAGGCCAGTGGCAGTGTATTATGGGCTATGGCTGCAGAGGGCTGTTTGTACCACTGAAAGCTGTGAAACGTTTGTCATCATGGCCCAGGCTATTTGTTTAAAGGGAGGAGAAGATATGTGACCGACTATAAGATTCAGTGAGCAGGCCACCCGGCATCACAGCTTTGATGTGTGGGTACCCTGGCTGGGGGACACTGTTCCCCTCCAAGGCCCCACTCTGGCACAGCTGAGGGAGCAGGAGACCCAGGTAGCAGAGGGGCAGTGGATCCAAATGGTGCCACAAAGATGCCCTTCTGTGAGCAAGGTCTCCGCCATGGAGAAGCACAGCGTGCGTCTGTCAGCCACGAGCCGGCTGACTCTGGCAATAGCACGCCTCGGCCTGGAATCACTGCTGAGTCCTTCTCCATGCTGCTCCGTGGAGTAAAATAGTTGGAACCAAATCTGCAAAAACAGAAAGCTAAAGGATAGTGCTGTTTGAGGAAGACGTGGTCAGCCTCAGAATGACGGCATGCTTCTGGCAGGCTGTCAAAAGCAAACGTTAATGAAAACCACTCTGCGTACTTCTGCTTTGTTTATCCTGTTTGAATCTCCTCTGTACGGACGTTGCCTTTCTGCCCTTCCCGGCCCTGTGATGGTTCTCGTTCTCAGCCCCTGGCGGACTGATGGGTGGGTCTGTGCTGTCTGGCCTGCTCTCTAATGCTCTCCTTTGTGTGTCCATAGTCCTGTCACTCTCCCTTATTCAGCAAATACTTCTTCCCGTGCTCAGCATCAGCTATGAACCACCGTTGTCTTCCAGGCCAGCAGGAAGTCTATTCAGAAAAGCGCCACCCTCTGCAAGAGTGGAAAAGAGTGTCCCATCGGGAACTGTCCCGCATCAGGCGACGCAAGCTTAGAGTGCAGTGAAAGGCTTGCTCGTGGGCGTCTATTCTAAAATCTAAGCAAATCTCCTGGAGGCTCTATATTGAGGGACAAGACCCACGCCCCACCAAACTGGAGGAGAAAGCGCCGCCCGCCCACGCTGGTTAGGGGGTGGTTAGAACCCGCGGCTCCGGGGAAGGTGCTCCTGTGAGGAGAGAACCGGACGGCACAGCCCGCAGCGTGCTCGCTGCTCAGCCAGCTTCCTCTCCTTCTCTTCCGATGACGGCTTCACGTGTGATGACGGGAGCCAGGAGCTCATCGCAGCCCGGCGGGTGGAGGCTCCACAGCACGCACCTCGCGGTGACTCAGCAGAGCCGGTAGAGCGAGGCTGGAGCAGAGCGACAGGGACACGCACTGCGCCGCCGGGTAGATCGGGCCATTTTCCCGTCCGCAGGGTCGCTGCTTCTTCCCCAGAGTCCCGGTCAGGGCTGATCACCCGCAGGAGGCAGAGAGGACGGGCGAATTGGGGAAAGCGGTGTGAAATCTGTTTTCCTATTTCCCAGCACGCGGAAACTCCACAGGGGAGCCGCCGGTCCTTTCAAGGCGCACCCCACTGGCTGGAGGCTCTGCTCCTCCGGGGCCTCCCAGGGGCGAGGGCAGAGCCCTGCTGGAGTCCTGCACGCCTGCCAGCATGCTGGTGCAGCGGGCACAGCCTCTGGGCCTCTAACAGGCAGGATAACTTAATCTTGCTTTCCTCAGGGGCTTCCTGTGAAGATCAAAGGGGTGAGGAGGGTGCGGCTCCGCCGCAGCAGGCACGCGGCCCAGAGCTTCTGCTTCCAAGTCTCCAACGCTGTCCAGGCTCAGGAGCCAGCAGTGACGGCCCCTGTCTGCCCACCGAACACCCTCGAACTTGCCGCTGATTACTCCCCTGGCTGCCGCCCTCGGTGGAGGGCCAAGCGTGCACTGTGTGCGGAGCGGGGATGTGTGCTCCTCGCATTTGTAAGCTCCTCCACAGGGCCTGCCTGGGACTTCAGGGCTCCGAGACGTCACACTTCTCGGTTCCGTCCCTCCTTTCCCTCTCCTCTGTCTCCAGCGTAGACAAGTGAGCCAGGGACCCCTGTGGGCAGGCCGCTAGGAGCCTGAGGGCAGTAGTTGAGGTGGTAAAGGAAAAAGGCTCGCTCAACAGTGATAAAAGCGTGTTCTGGCTTCTTCTCCGTTCAGCAGCCGAAATAAACAAGGGTCGTCCGAGGAGAGCCAGGGGGACCAGAGGGAGTCCACTGGGGTAGAAAGAAACAGTTGTAATAATGTAATCTTGGGACAAACAGCCTCAAAATAAAGCTTGAAAGACTGGAGCAGACCAAGGGCTGCAGGGGTGGACTTCCTGGGTGACAGATGTTCTATATCCTGACCACACTGCTTGCACAGACCTATACATGAACTAAGATTCAGACAACTACGTGCTCCAAAAATATCTATTTTAATGATATGTGAATTTAAAAATAATACATACAGAAGAAGTGCAAAGACTGGAAGCCAAAGGTTTCATCCACACTACTGTGGGTCCGTGGGTCAGGCCCCGTGTGCATCCTGACGGGGTGGCCACCCAGGCCGGGAGTCGCTCTGTGGCCTCCCCCCTCCTGACCTGCCCTGCTGAGGCTGCAGCCCCCGAAGCAGCCCCAGGCCCCTCAGGCCCCTCAGTTCGCGCAGGTGCTTGTCCTCCCCGAGCAGGCTCTGGGCCCGAGCCTGAGCTGCGGCAGCTGACCCCGCGCGCTCGGGCTCCGGTGAGATGGTGCGCCAGAATTTACAACAGGTAAGTGATCTGAACGTGGAAAGAGTCAAGGCAAGGGTTTTCCACTGCTGAGATGAAATTGCAGAGTGAAAGATTTCTTCCTTCTTTCCTTTTTTGCTTTTGTAGGTGTAAAAGGCCCTCAAGGCTGTTTTCATTAATCACTTCAAAGTCATAGATGCCAGCTTCACCATATAAACTGGTTCCTAAGTAGCTTTTAAATGTGTCCCTATGAGCAAGGCTTATTGGTTTGCCAGATGAAATGAAAATTCCTTGCTTCTTGGAATTCTGAAAACTTTTGTTTACTAAAATTTAAAAAATCGCCCTAAGCTCCATAAGAAGGGAGAAAAGAGAAAGATTAATTTCATAGTTTGACATATCTGTTTTCTAGAAGCCAAAGAAAGAAAAATTGAACATTAATCCTGCCCTTGTAGCCAGCTTGATACTGATATTTAATGGGGAAGGAGACCGCATGAGGGTTTTCAGGGGACTTCCCAGGCACTGTGAACGCGGGGAGCACGCAGCGGGCTGGCAGCGCATCTCCCTTCTGCGACTCGGGGTCTGCGTCGTCCAGCTGTCTCTTCACCCACTCCCTCCCTCTGTCTGCAAAGGGGCAGGTGGACTTTAAACAAACTGCACCCGCTTTCACCTGCACATATCTTAGAGGTTGTCTTTGGGGAACGGTGGCCTCCTTTGTCACAGACCCCTCACCCACACATCCAGGCAGCAATACATTGACAATAATTTTTTTTTAAAAATGGCACTTGGACTGAACATATATATTTTTCTCTTATTGTTATTCCCTAAACAATGTAGTACAACTGTTTACATGCCATGTGCAGCATGTTAAGCATGACATGTCATCTAGAGATGCTTCACAGTACACAGGAGAATCTCCAGACTGTGCCAACATTTATCACGAGGGACTTCAGCACTGGGATCCGGGTGCAGAAACAGTCCCCTGGCCCAGCGGGGCGGGCAGCACCTGATGACACCCACACACTAAAGACTGCTCCTTACCAGCGCCTCACGTCCAGCCCACGTGCAAACGTCCCCGACGGCCCCGACAGCGCCCTTTGGCTGTGGTGGGGCTGGAACAGGACTGACTCCCTTGGCGACGCCCAGCTCTTCCCTGGCAGGTCTCCTGCCTCTTCCACCAGCCCGTCTTCCCCTTCCTTTCTCCGCTGTGCTGTCTCTTCAAGAAATGGCATCCACTGTCCCAGGACTTCTGACTTAACTCACTGCTCCCTCCTTGTGCTAACTGAGCTCTCGCCTTCTGCACGTTTGGAAGCTGATGGCCTCACTGGAGCTCACTCAGGCCTCAGAATTGCTCACCACAGCTGTGGGGGGCCCTGCGCCACCTCAGGAAGACCGGGAGCTCATGTCTGCTGACACCAAGATTAGCCAGAAAGGACCACAGGCCCCTCTCCTGCACGAGGGAGGCCTTCTCAGGCGACTCGCTGACAGTCTTTGGTGGTCCGTTCACCTCATGACCCCCCATCCTAGGGAATCCGCCATTTCTTTCAGGAACACTGACATCTTTTAATTGGAAAGAGCATGCTAAACATCAGTGTATTGGACAAACAAATACCATTTCCTTTCTTCCATATAGTATTATAAAGATGCATATTTTAAAGCCAAAAAGAATTTTATTTTATAAACTACAGCAACAGCATTATCAATACTGAAAATATTTCAGTTTGTTCTTCCTCCCCCTGCACACTCTCTCTCCTTCTCTCTCTTTCCATTTTATCTTATTTTTGTCCACAGGAACATTCCTGACATGAAAATATGTTCAAATGTTGTTTAGTAGTTGTACAGTTTGTCACAAAAGGAGTGCAGATTGACTGATTCCATTTTCCCTCAGTTGAAAGGCAATACTGTTGTTTAATATTAGTTGATGTTTTTATACAACACTTTATGATTACCAAGTCAAATCTACAAAATAAGTTAAATTATAAGAATTTTAGCTTCTGTGACCACACTCTAAACCCTTCTCTTGCTTTTCTACCTGTGCCCCCTTATGACATTTTTTAGTTTGTCGTTCCATTCTATTTCCTTAGGTAAATGCCAGCATGTCATACTGTTGCATCAGCGTTGGTCACATGGCTGATGTGCATCAGTGTCTGTAAACCACATGTGCCCCGCGATGCCAGCCTGGCTACCACCTGTGCACGCAGGTGCCCGGCACAGGCTCAGGGCTGCACGCAGTGCACCTGTGCCCTGCTGCCTGCGGGACAGTGCCGCCTCTGCAGGCCGGGCCCCGTCCTCAGGGCGGTGCGGCCTCCTGGGACCGAGCCTGGACCTGGAGCCCGAAGGTGGGAGCAGAAGCGCCCACCTCTGAGGCCTGTGGCCACCTCAGCCGGGCCGGGGCAGGACCCCCTGTCCCCCAGCTCCTGCTGCTCATCACACCTCCCACTGGTCCTCATCTCAGTCATCCTGCCTCCTGTTCACACAGATCTCTTCTCTGTCATCTTGTCCCCCCTTTGTTCTGAACACAGGATCCCGAGCTACATCGACTTGTTTTTACTTTTTATTTTTATTTCTCATTAAGTCTCCCAGGCTGGTTTGAAACTTGAAACCTTCCTGCCTCAGCCTCCTGAGTGGCTGGGATTATTGCTCTGTGCCACTGTGCCCATCGCGAAGTCTCTGACTTGTGTGTCTCTGACTTGGCTCACACCTGTAGAGACCTTGTTGGGCAATATTCACAGGTTCCAGGTGTGCTGACACAAATGCCAGGTTTTAGGGGAGCAGGACAGTCTTAACTGAGTGAGGCCTGTTGGGGACTCGGTGCAAGAGCTGTGATAGTCCTCCGCTTTGTAAGAGGCGCTGCCTTGCACAGAGTCCCGTACTCCCTGCGGCACCACTCGGCCGGGTTTGGAGAAGTGGGGGCACCGGCCGCGCGTCAGTGCTCCTGCTGCGCCTGGACGCTGGGGAAATGCCCGGGAGAGTGGCGTGCTTGGGAGTGTCCGTAAGGCTCTGTCCCTGCTCAGTTTGTCCCCTTTGTCATTGACCTGCTCCCTTGTCTCCCACAAAGCGCCTGTCTCTGTCTCTGTCTCTGTCTCTGTCTGTCTTCCCGCAGGGGTGTCAGATGAACACTTCACCATGGTACAGTCAGTAACAGACTCACCGTTTCACTGCGGACCAAGCTAACCTTGTCCCAAGGACACTAACAGGTAGTAAAATATCAAAGGGAAAGAGGAAAGAGTGTCACAAGTCAGGGAGGACCCAGCACTGCGCGGCTTTTCCTGCGCTGTTCCCCAGACACCCGCACCCCGTCAGCCGGCCTTCCAACTGCACAGTTATCTCAGGAGGGAAAAACCATTTTGCAATCTGGTGGCTGATGCAGAAATCTTGATTTGCATTTTCCAGCTTTGAACCTCACTTTTGAAATAAAAAATCTTCTGAAAACCTCTAAAGTAGGAACTGAAAATAGAGGTCAAAGTTGCTCTGTTTTGATTTGCTTTTCAGTATGATATTTTATTTTTAAATTCAAGCTTTTTATACCACCATGTGTATCTCGGCAAAAAGATTCTTTGAACTATTTCACCTCTGTCACATGGAGAATCCCATGAATTGTTCATTAGGTTCTAATTAACTCACCCCGAGCACCTGCAAGCCTCCGGGAGGTCGGGATTCTGGGACTCTGGAGCTCTCCCCGTGCAGGGCCGCGCGAGGCTGGGGTGGGGGGCGCAGGAGCCCTCCCCTCTCTGGGGTCGTTCCCTGGTTTCACTTAGGAAGTTGGTCCTAGTTGTGACGTCCAAGGGCAGAAAAGGAGGAATGGCGCTCTCCGCGCTGCGGCGGGGCCTCCCGAGCCTCAGTCCGTGGTGTGGCCTCCTGGCAAGTCCAGCCTCCCTCGTGACTGGACCCTGTGATGTTCAAGCACTAGACGACCTTTAAAACGAGTCCCTTGAGAGCAGGGTTAGTCACATGTCTTCTGGGCTTTTGGTTCAGGGGTGGCTTCTTTGCTGGCATCTCTTTTGGATTTGGGCGCCGTGGTCCAAGGATGATGATAGCTGGCACTGGCTGTCCAGCCGCAGCCCGGAGCAGTTCAAGCCTGTTCCCACTGAGCCCACCGTGTGCCAGCCCCGGCTTCCCACTCCCAAGCTGCGTTCCAGACAGTCACCGTCTGAGGAAGCTGGGCTGCTGTAACAGGCAGCCCGGCGGGGTGAGGCTGAAGTCCACACTGGGAGGTACAGTGTGTGGCCAGGCTGCTTCCGGGTGCCCACAGGTGCCTTCTTGTTGGGTCCTCACCTGGGAAGCTGGCGAGGGCGCTCGCTGGTATCTTCTTTATAAATACGCGGACCCAGGCCATGGCGTGGGACACGGAGTCCGCGCGTGTCGGCCATGCTGGAACGTGAAGTAGCGGCCTCGCCCCGCCGCAGTGGAGCTGGGTGGAGGGGTTGGTGGCACCAGTGCAGGGTGCTGACCTCACTTAGCTATACGTAAGAAAGCTAGAGCCATCCGTTCTCTTAACCCAAGGTCAGTGAGGGGCCCTCCGTGTCCAGCTGAACTCGCCATATCTGATACCTACAGCAACTGCCTCCAGCTGCAGAATTAGATGAGCTGGCTTTGTGGTATGGAGTTGGACCTGGCAGCCAACCGCCAGCTGCCCCTTCAGTCGTGGCTCAGTATTTCACCTAAAGAAAAGCCTGTACGTAGATGCAGCTCCTGCCTTTCAGCAGTAATTAAAGCGACTTTGACAGTCAAGCACTGTATGCAAATGAAGTTTATAAGAAATATCCGAGGGCTGCTGCATAGAGCGCATAGGCACAGGTGTGTATGCTCAGCCTGGCCCGGATGGTTCTATGTCCAGAGCTAAAATGAACTGCAAAGGAAATCTCTCATGGCTTCCAGAGGCTCGACTTTTTTGTCCTTATCTGAACTACAATTAGCTTCCTGCACATCCACAGTCACTGGATTTTCACCCAGCTGCCAAGATTGTGCAAAGGGGGAAGAAGAAACAAGTGGTGCTGGGGAAGCTGGGCAGCTCCGAGAGGGGCTGGACAGCAGCATCATGCAAGGAATTGCGTCAAGATGGGCCCGACATCTTGGGAAAGAGGAAGGCTCCCTCCCCCCTGTGAGAACACAGGGGCCGATCTTGAGGACTCGGATTTGGGAATGCATTCTTGGGGTAACACCAAATAGTGCAAAAGCGAAAGAGAAATAAACAAAGAAGCTTCTTTAAAATTAACATTTTTATATGTCAAAGGACACCAGTAAGTAAAGAGACTAAAAAAAAGCAATATTTGCAAATTCTGTATTCGATAAGGTACTTCCATGTGAAATCTATAAAGACTCCTTCTACCTCAACAACAAAGAAAAATAACCTAGTTTTTTAAATGAGCAGAGGCTCTGAATAGGTTTTTCTCCAAGGAAGATCCACAAATAGCCAATAAACACATGAAAGACAGTTCTACATCACTAATCATCTGGGAAATCCTAATCAAAGCCACTACCACATACTACTGCACACCCACAGAGTGGCTGGAATCAAAAAGCCAGCAAATAAATCCTGTTTCTGATGTTGCAGAAAAATGGGTGCATTTATATGCTGCTTGAGGGAATGTAAAATGGATGCAGCCACTTTGGGAAACACTCTGAGAAATCTTCAGATGATTAAACATCGGGTTGCTCTGTTATCTAGAATTCTGCTCCTGCAGAATAAAGAGAAATAACAATATGTACTCACACAAAACTGGTACATGAACACTTACAGCATTATTATTCATAACAGTCAAAAATTGAGAAACAGCCAAATGTCCATCAGCTGATGAATACACTAAATCTGGGAGGTTGTTTGGTTTTAAAGAAGAATGAAGTAACAGCAAATGTTACAATGTGAAACCTTTAAGACATCGTGTTTGGTGAAAGAAGTCAGTCAGAGAAGACCACACATTACATTTATTCAGTGCACACTGATAATAAAGCCCACAGACAGAAATAGGATTAGCCATTGCTTAGGGCTGGAGGGAAGGGATATGAAGGCTGATAGATAGAAAGAACACAGTTTCTTTAAAGATGATGAAAATGTCCTACATTTGACAGTGGTGATGATGGTGTAACTGTGAATCTATGAAAACAACTGAGTGTATATCTTCACTGGATGAATTTTATGCCATATGACTTATTTTTCAATAAATGTGTGTGGATATGTGTGTGTGTATATGAGTGTGTGTGGAAAATAATCCATGGAAAGGTGCTTAATATTGTTCATCAAGAAAATGCAAAAGAGGGCCGGGGAGTTAGCTCAGTGGTTCCAGCGCCTGTG
>PVIR01004945.1:33573-75295 GCA_004026965.1 Petromus typicus
TGTGGAGACCCACACCCAGCAGCAACCAGTACCACATACCACAGTGCCGGGCGTGGTGGCTCACGCCTGTAATCCCAGCACTCGGGAGGCAGAGGCAGGAGGATTGTGATGTGAGTTTGAGGCTGAGCTCAGGGCCAGCCTGAACCACAAAGCGAGACCCTGTCTCAAAAAACCTAAAAAAAAAAAAAAAAAGAAAATGCAAAAGAAAGCCAGACTGAGATACCATTTTTGTTGATCTAGAATCTATCTACTGATGAACAGAAAAAGAAAAGGTGGCAGACACGCAGCGCAGGATCTCGGTGGGTACTGAATAGGGAAGAGGTCTCGTGTGTGACACGTTGAAGGAAGTTGAGAGACGCTGCCTTAAGTGAAACACACTGGGCCTCATTCATATGTAGAATCCGAAAGGGTTCCAGCTGCTAGAAATAGAGTAGAATGGTGGTTACGAGAGGTTTGAGGAGGGAGAAAGGCAGAGATCTTGATCCAAGAGCACCAACTTTGAATTACAGGATGATGAGCTTTGGAGACTCCGGTACAGTGTGGCAGCTATTAATGGTCATGCACTGTGTCCTTACAACTTTGCTACAAAGCAAGATATAAAGTGCTGGCATCACCCCAGACACACACACACACACACACACACACACACACGGTGAGTTTGTGGCATGGCAGGTGTGTCAGTTAGACCAACTGAGGTCACCATCTCTCAATCCTGTGTGTGCCTCAAATATACACAACTTGCATTTGCCAGCCATACTTCATTGAAACCAGAGAAACAGGAAGACCGGCCACGCGGAATGTGAGGGACTACAGACTCCCCGCGTCCTATCATCTCTCTGGCTGAACAGAAAGTGTGGTGTTCAAGTGCTGAGTAGGTTTTTGGAGGATTTTGGTATACTTTAAAAAGAAAGTACTTGGTATGTGGTACAATCAGAAAAATCTCAAAACTGGTATTCTGAAAGAGGGAAGCCACACGAGACGGATTACATGCTGTGTGAGAGTCAGCTTTGTGATACTATAACAAATACCCATGCTGTTCAATTTATAAAGAGTAAATCATTATTTTGTCTCAGTATTCCGGAAGTTTCAGTCCATGATTAAATGACTCCCTTGCTTTCGGGTCTGTGGAGAGGCAGTACATGCAGCAAGAGCAAGGGGCAGAGAAAACCACTCATCTCAGGGCAAAGAAACAAGAAGAAAATGAGGAGGGAGGGCCAGGGCCTCACAGTGCCCTTCCTGTGCATACTTCCTTCCTCCAGGACCCACCCTTTAACATTCTGCCTCCCAAGATCCCCTCCACAGGCCACCTCTGGGCTTTGGTCATGTCCAAGCCTACTGTGTGGTTCCATTTACACAAAGTGATAGAAAATGCAAACTCAGAGACGAAAGCAAGCCATCCTTGCCTGGAGGCAGGGATTCAGTGCGAGACTCCATGGGGAAGAGTAGAGAAGAATTGCAAGGGTACGAAGAAACTTTTGGTTGTGAGAAACATGCTCACCAGCTTAACTGAAGAGATGGCCTTGTAGGTACCTGGGTAAAATACATTGCGTGGGATGCTGCAGGTATGTGCTATTCATTGCCTGCCATTTATACCTCCATAAATTTAATGTTACAGTGGCTTTCCCTGTGCCTGTATTCCTCTCCTGGAGACTTCAGCTGAAGATCTTTGCTGAAGAGCAGTCTCCAAATTCTTTTCTCTTAATCTGGTAAAAGATGTTGGTCCTAACACAAATAATAAGTGCATTAAAACAATCTTTGTCTTAATTAGTGATCTTCTACTCTTTCCTTTGGTACTGCTTGGACCTACATACAAAGGAGATACCAGCGAGGCAGTTGAATTTTTTCTTTATTACTCATTGGAATAAATTTCCCTTGATGCAGCCATGTTTAATGGATAACAAAAGCATGTTCCTGTGGACAGTAGGTAGCCTGACTCACCAGAAAGATCACAAAAATGAGGGTATGCTTCTCCCTGTCACCAGCAGCTACAGGAACTTGGGGAGATGTGGGATACACCTACCTCTGGTTCTTCACAAGAAAGAATTCTTCTTCTGATAAAAATTACGTCTGCTCAAACAGGTAACATTTGCCTCACTTTATAAAGAATAAACCACTTTTGTTTTTCTTATATTACTTAACAGGTAAATATTTAGGGGCAGGTCAGGGAATAGGCATTGTGAAGAAACAGGCATGCATGACAACTGACACAAATGTGGGACATTTACTTTACAAGAGTGATGATTTCAAGCATCTGTTTCATGTTTATTGAATATAACATCGGCCATTCCCTGTGTTAATTTTCCTTCTAACTAATAACACACTCCTTGTTTCTCCTCCTCTTGAACTTCCCTCGGTGGCGCAGTGCTCCTTCGTGTAGTTCTGGCAATCAGCAGGCAAAGATCTTAAAATAGAACAGCGTCAGCGCTGCCACCATCCCCTGAAGTGTCAGGTGAGGCATCCACGGAAGCATCGCTGCAGCACTTGGCACCGTGTCCCCAGCAGTTATGAAAACGCAGCTAAATCTTTGCAGAGCTGCAATGTGGAGACAAAACACTAAAAATCTCACACAGTACATTCAGCGCCTTTTTATATCATGAATGGAATAATAAAATGGCAGAGAAAAACAGTGCCATTGTGTGCCGTAATACAGTGTGCACTGACAGCGCCGTATTGAGCAGCAGCTTGACTCTCAGAGCACGTGCCATTCCGTGTTAGTGGGATGCTCGTATCAGGGACACTTTCTACAGGGTACTTCTCTGCTCTTTGAAGGTTATTAAAATCTTGATAGCTTTCTTTTGTCATCAAAGAAATGTAGTAAATTCACTTTGTCCATTGGATAACCGCAAGAAAAGGAAGAAAATATATCAAAAAGGGAAATAAGAGTTTCAGATCCATAAAGAACCAACACAGTGGGTTGAATTTGAGACTCCAGATCCAACCCTGGCTGTGTAAGGGCTCAGGCCCCTTGCAATGGCCTGTGCTACCAGCTATGTCACTCCTATCCCAGAGGGCACCACCTAGAGACACACAACAAGGAAGGACACTGATCTAAGCCTTGTTTCTGTTTTCGCAACAAATGTAGTTGCCACGAGCCTCATGTCGTGAGAATCTGCTTCCAAGGAGCTCAGTGCAAACTCTAATCCTTTGTAACAAGCCAGCTCCACAACTGCAGCTAGAGCACTCTGTCCTGAGCCAGAGCACCAGACAGCATCAGCAGAGTGAAGCAGCCATCAAGAATTTGACTTTCTCAGCTTCTCTTTGCCCAGCTCTTCAGAGGTCACCGGCAATCACCCAGGGTTCTCAGGACGTCTCATCCGACCACATCAACAGTGACAGTGAGCAGCCCTGGGCCCTGGCAGCGCCCATGGAAGAAGGTGCTGAAGCTGTACGTGAGATGGGGGAAGACCAGCCCAAGGGCAGGCAGAGAATCTCTCATGGTTACTCAAAGAGACTGACAGTGGAGAAGAGCCATTTGTAGCCTTGGAGATGGAAACAAGGCCAGAGTCGGGAAGCGAGGGCCTCAGGGAGAAGCAAAGAAACAGTGGGCAATTTCTGCCTTGAATTCAGCTGAGACCTTGATTTTACCGCAAGGAGGCCACACTGAGCCTCTGACCTGCAAAGCTTGAAGGTAAATACATCTTTGTTGATTTAATCCAATGACTGTGCAATTATTTCTGATGGCAGCAGTACAACATAAAATCAGAAGTTCTCATGGTTTGCAGCGTCCAAGAGTCAATCAAAACCAAATATGCAAGGGGGGAAGTACAAAGTGCTTCTCCGACTCCTATAACCACTTCAACAGGGCACGTGTGAGACGTTAGGCTAACAGAAGGGTTTAACAGCCATGTTCACAAACTGCTTTACCCTAGGGGTAAGTAATGAGAAGAAAGAAAAAATCATAATGGTAATAAAAAAAGGAAAACAAAGCTTATGTACATAAGGGGTAGCGAGGTTGCAGGGTGGGTAGGGGAAAGGGAAAATGAGAAGCAAGACATGTCATAAACAGGTACAAATTGTCAGTGTTGAGTGTGACCATGATGTGTATATAAAATGCACCCATTTCACAATAAAATTTTAAAAACTTTACTTGCTCAAACAGAAAGTCTCTAGACCAATATTAATTTCATATTTCTTTCTTTTAAGGTTTTTTGAGACAGGATCTCACTTTGTGGTTCAGGCTGGCCCTGAGCTCAACCTCAAACTCACATCACAGCAATCCTCCTGCCTCTGCCTCCGAGTGCTGGGATTACAGGCGTGAGCTACCACGCCCGGCACTGTGGTATGTGGTGCTGGTTGCTGCTGGGGTGAGTCTCCACTCCCAGTATTGTTATGTGGTTACCGGGGATCGAACCCAGGTCCTTGTGCTTGCAAGACAGGCACCGGAACCACTGAGCTATATCCCCAGCCCGTTAATTTCATATTTCTGTGCAAGCTTTATTAGCAAATACATTTTAAAAGTTGATAAATATTGATAACATCTTGTAGTCTATAAGACACTGCATTATTTTTTAAAATGTGTCCCATATGACTATAACCTATAATAGTATAGACATTATGGAAATCAATACGAAGATGCCTCAAAAATTAAAGATAGAAATTCCATTTGCACAGCTACATAGTCATGTGGACTGCGTATGTGCCCGTTTACAGCAGCACAGCTACAGAGGCCCCCGGAGTGTCCACCAGCAGATGCACAGATACAGAAAATGTGGTATGTGCACACAGTGGGCTACTGTTCTGCCATAAAGAAGAATAACTGAGTCCTGGTAGGAAGATGGGTGGATCTTGAGACCGTACTACTAAGTGAAATAAGTTAGTCACAGAAGGTTAATTTACAGTATGGTTTCCTCGATCTGAGAGACTCAAATACGAAAGACTTCGAGGACTCCATAGAAGAACCGTGTTAGACTCTACAGAGACACAGCAGGGGTGCTGTGGAGGAAGGGCACGGAGCTGCGGGCCAGGAGGAGTAAAGCATCAAGACGCAGTATGTTCCTGTACCGATAAGCCAGGCCACACTCCATCACGATGCACCAAGACGTGTAACAATAACTGTTTTTTAAACTCAGGCCATCTTTTGGTAGTGCTATGGACTGAACATGGCACGCTGTTAAAGCTCTTTATCAATTTTATTTTGGGGGAAAATCTCCCAAAACTGCCCAGGTTAGCCTTCAACTTGTGATTCTCCTGCCTCAGTTTCTCCATAATTCTCCCCCCTCAGCCTTTGGAGTAAATGGATGAAGACGTGGGCCACGTCACCCAGACTGGCACACCTTACACGCACAAGCAGGGCCAGAGGGGTGCTGAGTGGAGACTCCAGGGCCCCTCCCCGGGGCCCACACCAGGCTCAGGGCGACTGGCAGGTAAATGTGCATCTGCTCGTAGCTGGGCAAGAGACAGCAACTCCAGTGCCAGATGTGGGGAACACTGGCTGGGCATCCAAGGATTGGAGGGTTGTCCGCACTGGGGAGACCCCAGCCTGCGGCCCAGCGTGGCCTTGAGCCCCACCTTGCTTTCCTCACCCAGAAACACAGAGGCAGTTCCATCAAAGGGAACAAATGGGTGGTGGGTGGATAAAATGAAGTGATTTGAAATGGAGAAAACAGAACATCTGCCAGTAACATAACAGCGTTGAGATATTTCTTCCAGTTAAAAAGAGGAAAAAGGACACGTCTGTCCCCGACCCTCCTCCTCACTCATGGCTGTTTTGCATTGTCTAAGGTCTAAGTGCTGGAGACCATTTTATAGTCTGTGTCTTTAATTTATTTGAACCATAATGTACATATCCATATAAATCTGCAAAAGGAGAATATGTTTTTAAACAAAGTTTTATATCAGTTTGCTACTTATCATAACTAAATTTGGCACATATGTCTTAATCTGGTTTGCAAAAACACAATGATAACTGTAATTTTAGGAATTATCCAGCATTGCCCCCGTTACTTTTGGAATAGAATGAGGATTTGTGACCCAAAGTAACTGTTATAAACAAATGTTACAATTCACCATCAATAAAAATCATAGTGTATTCTACTGGGAGCCCAGTTTGTGATGTTTATTCCCCCCAGAAGAGTGAGTTTTTTTCTACAAAAACATTGCCACTTGTTCTGTGCACAGCACTGGTCTGTGTGAAGGCAGGGTCAGCGCGCTTGGCCTCCCATCCTGGATTTGCTGGAGTGGCTCGTGGAGACATTTCCAGATCTGACACCGAGGAGCCCCAACCCCGGCCACTTGCAGTCTCATTAATTTGAGACTGAAGTTTGAACATTCAAGCAAAACGTAGGCACCGACTGCCCGAGGTGATAGCGACACGGTGAGAGAAGACACAGAAATTACTCAAAGTGGGTGCCTGCCCCCTCGGGGCTGTGCCTGCTCCTCCTAGAAGAACGCCATCCTGGGGATTCTTACCCACCGCTCCTAAATCTGAGAAGGTCTGAGGTTGTACGATGCCAGAACAGTTCAACTGCTGTGAGCTTCAGCTTGATTTATTAAAGTTGTATAGAGTCCTCTCTTTCAAGTTGCTTTGCTTTTACCAAGGTATAGAGTTCTAGGTTGCATATTTTTCCAGGGTCGTACACTGAAGTTTTTTCTTTTCAAGCTGCCTGGGGCTTGTGCTGACAGGCTACCGGGAGACGTAGGTGTGCTCCCGGCAGTGTCAAACATCGACCTCACGTTTTGCTTGTGATTGTCTCTCAGACTGAGTATATTCCCTCTCCTAATGCTTACATCTACTCCCTGGACTTTGGGTTTACGAATAATATACGATGCGTACAGAAAATCACAGAGACAACAGAGAATCTGGTAGCGGCCCTGCTACCTTGCTGCCATCGGAACTTGCCCTGGACTTTCCAGTAAGACCCGGCACTGAGGACCCTCTCCCCAGACAGTCCTCCCGCCGCAGCTCGGGGCGTGCGGGCCGCCCCCTCCCGCTGTGGACTCTGCGGGGCAGCAGCCTGCGGGGGCGCAGAGCTCTCCCCGAAGACTCGCACTGACGCTCTGGCTGACACTGCTGCCTCACTTCACAGACACCATCATTTTCCAAATCTGATTCCTCTCATCCAACGCTGAGATGTCGGAGGTTTTCATAAGTGATAACTGTCCCTTCTTAAAAACCAAACAATCATTTAACAATATGGTGAGGGAAGTATTTTTGTGTTGTCCTGAGAAATAGCTGTGTCAGGAAAACAAAAGCTTCCTATATGGAAAATCAGCACAACTGAGTTACCATTTCTGATGAAAGTACCCAATACTGTATTTTCTTGGCTCCATCCCGAACACTGAATCAAACTAGCAGCATATCCCTGCTACATATTTAAATTTCACAAGTTGAAAAAGGAAGATTTTTCCTTTCACTGGACACTTGTTTTTACTTTTACCGTGGTGTCGCCGAGTACATTTCCATGTAAAGAACGCCGTGGTGTCAGTTGTACAGGAAGCTGACTGCCCTACCCAGGTGTGTTTGAGAAGAGGTGTTTGTCTTTGAAGTAACTGAGAATGACCAGGAGACTCAAGGGCTGTGGGCAATGAACAACCTCCACGCCTGGTGGCTTTAAAGCAAGAGGCTTGCTTCTGGAGACTGTCTCGTCTGTCCTCAAGTGAGATGGGAGCCTCGGTGTGTGGCCCCTCAAAGCCCACTGTTGGCAGAGCAGCCATCACAGCCCCTGTGTCCGCTGTGCATCAGGTGGGTACGGTGCCGGGGGGCCCCACGTGAGACTCCAAGTCCCCTGAGCAGCCTGGGTGCAGCCAGTGTGTTTGGGGACCAGAAGCAGAAGCCGGGAAGCATCTGAGAAATAGAGGGACCGGAACAGTCGGCCCAGTGAGTGAGAACGGGAGTTGGGACCGCAGCGTGGGGGGAGCACGGTCCAGAGACAGCGCCACACTGGGAGCAGCTGGGGAGCAGGCTGCCGAGGCACCCCTGAGAAACGGCCGGCTGTGGATGAGAGATGTGTGTGGGGAGCAGTTCACACGTGCGCGACGCACCCACCGTTCCAGCAGGATGCGGGAGACTTCTCGGAAAGGAACTGGAGGGAACATGAACGCAGAGCTGGAAATTCACAGGGAGAAGAAACTAGCAACAGAGCCTCATGTGGTGTCCCCTCCGCAGCAGGCTGCCTTTCTCCATGGATTGGACTGAGTGAGCCTCTTGGGTCCTGGGGGCCGTTCACACATTTTCTTGGGTGTGAGAACATGCTCTCCCCTCGGTTTTTTCCATCGGTTCTTCAGACGTCATTTGTCATCACGTCTCACGGACCCACCGTATTTCGTGTCCCATTTCCTGCTCTCTGAGCAGGTAGCCCACAAGGGAACCTGCACAAAGTGGCCTAAGGAGAAACCAGTAATAAGATGCTATAAGGCAGGATTCCGTGATGAAGGCAAATAGTACAAAGGGAAATACTCCAGATTTCTAACAGAAAGTAGAGAGAAATGCTCAGATGCATTTTTCTATACCGAAGACAAGGGGCGACAACACCGTTCCTGGTGCTGCAGAGCTTAGGGAGAAGCCAGGGCGTGGTAAGGCCAGGCAGCAAAACGAGACCCGGTGCCCTGCAGTTTCTCCCGGCCCCTGGGCTATGCTTGTCAGAACCGATTCACACAGCATGGGACGTATAAATGCTTCACTGGTATGAGTCCCCTTTTAAAAAGAACAAAAGGAAAAAATTACCTCTCTTGTTTCCCTAAAAGGATTACTTTAATGATGCTGTGTAATTTGGCAAGTTCTATCCAAGTATTTGGTGAGCCAGAAAATACTGTTCCCTGATCCAAGGACGTAACTTCTTCACAACACTGGAAGCACTCTGTCCCTGGCTTGCGAGGAGGGGACCAGTCTGCAGAGCAGGTGTAGGGAGATTTTCTGTGCTCCACGAGTCCTGGGGGAATGGGACAGGACTCACTGCACAGAGACATCCAGCCCTCCCTGCTGGCTCTCACGTGCAGTTAGGCCTAGGAGCACCAGGATGAGGTGACAATGGCTGCTAGCTCCATGAGGAGTGCAGACAGCAGTTCCTGACTCGGGCAGTCAGGGGGATTGAAGCAAGCTGGATAAAAAGAAGCAAGAGTCTTTTAGGCGGGAACCAGGGGAGATCTTTAAGACGTGAACGATGACGCAGCATCTGCCAGTTTAAGGTAGAGACAGGACTAGTGCGAGCAGAAAGCAAAGACCATGGGAAAAATGCAGAGGAAATGTCACCTGGGCTTTGAAAAATAGATAAAGTGAGACTCGCGGTGCTCAGGGAGAAGGAGGGAGGGGAGGAGAGCACAGGAGGGAGAGGGAAGGAAAGAAAGAGGAGGGGCAGGGAGGGCTGGGTGACCCCCCAGGGCCACGGGCGCAGCCAGACTTGTGGCCAGTGCACTGCAGCGGTGGGGACTGACCCCGGGCCTCTGTCTGGGGTCTGGGCTGGTTCTGGAAATGTCAAAACAGTTGGAGGTTGCCCCTGCTGCCGCACATGCCAGGAGTTTGGATTTAATTTCAAATGCCTGGGGAGTCACAGAGTAGCTTTCAGCAGAGTGGCCTCTGCTTGCTTCAATCCCACTGTTTCCCCAGTCAGTGCTGTAGCGATGGTGGTCTTCCTACAACAGCAGCAGAAGCAGGCTCTGTCTGTAGTTTGCTAAGTGCCTCGTCCTAAGTAGTTTGTGTTTACTCCTATAGCTCCATTAAATGGAAAGAATTGAGACACACAGACATGGAGTAATTTGCTTAAGAGCACAAAGCTAGGAAGGATCAGAAGAAAGATTAGAAAGACTTGTGTCTTATGATCTTGTGAACAAACCTTACTAAGCAAATAAATCACCCAGCCTGGTGTGTGTAAAATGGATTGGAAGATAGAGACAAGCCAATAAAAATTGCTAAAAATAAAAATTATAACTGACACTAGACTGTGTCATAAAGGACAAGCACAATACAGAAGTCACTGTCAAGTGAAAGTAAAGATCGAGTTTCCAAGAGACAGATGTGCGGAGTCCTACAGCTGCCAGCAGGTTTGATTGACATGTGAAGGGTGGAAGCTGCCACGTGAGGAATCTAGATTTATGGCAACAAGGCATTGAGAGTGACAGGCAAGCCCCTAGCTGACACCTCGCCATCACCAGGCTCAGGGCTCCACCCCTGTGCTGTGTGCTCATTGGCCTTTTGTCGACTGAACGGGCCCTAAACAAGAGGAGATGTGCCATGGCTGTCTGGTGTGTGTATGTGTGTGCATGTGTGCGCGCACGTGCGTGTGTGCATGTATGTGCATGCTGTATCCCTCAAAGCTGCCTATAACCACTCAGAGTGAATCAGGGAGACTAAGTCTTAGAAATGGATTTATAAAACTTTATAAAATAAAAATTATTAAATTACCCGCTATTTCTGGATTAGCCTGCAGAGTAAATGAAAAAACAAAATGATATTTGCAACCTTGCAAGAAAAATATTTTCTCAGGAGAATTGGGGTCTAATTGTAATAAGACCCAGTACACTTGGAAAGTTTTGATTAAATTTGATAAATGTATGGGCTGGACTTAATAATCCTTTGCAATTTGCTTCCTCTTAATTAAAAACATAATTCTTGAGCAGTCAGAGTAACATGCTTTCCTGTTAACTCTATATACTCTAGAGAAGAGGGGAAAGAAGACTACTTAAGTGTTTGCATTTGCTAAATCACATGAGGATGGTACATTTAGAGTTTCTAAGTAATAGTAAAATATATTTGGAAAATGTAAGTAAATACTACTTCAGTCAAGGGCCAGCGATATTTCTGGTTACATTTAGTAGGCTACATTATTCTGTAATTAAGTGGATATGTTTTAAAATGTAATATTTGGCATCATGTGAATGGGAGGAATGAAGACGACTTTACAAAATGAATATTTTGTCTTCTAGGAATATATAGCACACAGACTCATGATGCTTGACAGGCCACTTCCCATACTGCTTCAGTTGCAGATTTTGTGTTTACCAGAGACTTTTGGTCTCGGAGAAGAGATAAGTGCTGTTTCCACCTGTCACAAGACAAAACTTCAAATCAGTTACACTTGTAACCACTGGAGTGAGGAGGCTGTGAGTAGCACTCAGCGTCTTCTCTGTGTGGAGCACCAGAGCATTGGCTGAGACTCTCCCCAGACATTTCTAACCAATGGCTGAGTCGAGAGAGGATTAAGTGTAACAGGTGAGGTCTGCGTCGGCTGCAGACCTGGGCGGTTATTTGCTCTGAAGGCCTATCTGAACTTCACTGCAGAGTGGGAAGGGGACAACTTCCGCTGAGGATCACCTTCCTGAGAAGCCAGAACTTCAATTTACAGGGAGGGCAGCAAATCTAGACCACAAGAATGAGTGCACACTAGCTTAAATTGTGAGGACAGACAGGAGAAAAAGAGATTCTCTGCCCCGGGGGAAAGATACATTCAAAGGAGGCTCAGAAATACCCAGGAAGGTCACACTTGCAGGCTTAGCTTCACATCAGAGAATAAAGATTTTCTGGTACATCAGATATCAAAAAGATTATAGATATGGCAAAGTGTTATTCATGGCAAGTTTGATTTGCATCCAAAAATAATTGGTATAATACACAATAGTAATAGAATGAGGGACAAAAAGTACAAAATCACCTTAGTATATGGAGAAAATCCATTTGGTGAAACCCAATACCTAATGATTAATAAGTCTCTGAACTCATTAGATAAAGGAACATCACTTTAACCGTATAATGACCATTTAGGAAGAATCCACCGCTAGTATTATACTTCATGGAGAAAGTCTAATTGCTTTTGCAGCAGTGCTACAGCAAGATAAGGATATCCACGCTCATTGTCTCTCCTCTGCACTATACCAAAGACTCTAGCCATACAGCCTGGCTAGAAAAGCACATAAAATACCACCTAGAGCACAAATAAATAAATAAGACTGTTTAAAAATAGCATCACCCATTAATCCAGAGGATTCTAAAAACCTACACAAAATCCCAAGGGATACACATACACACACACACACACACACACACACACACACACACTCTCTCTCTCTCTCTCTCTCTCTCTCTCTCTCTCTCTCTTGCATATGAACTAATAGACAAGCCATCAAAGATAATGGAATGTCAGAAAACGAGGCTGCAAATAGGCAAAGGGTGAAAACTAGAATGATTCCTGCTGTGGTTATGCAGGGTCAAGGGTACCATGAAAGGTTATTTTACACCCGTAAAGACAGATGCAGGACGGGTCATGCCACGTGTATACAGGGATTAATGTACACGCACAGCTTCTCAGCATGAAGGGAGCCAAAGGGCAAGTAGGCTTCGTGAGCAGGAAGCACACACAGAGCTCAGATTGTGGTTTGCCGAGGCCTTCCTGAAGAGTTAACTTCAGGTCCACGCTTGGGAAAACTCGAGGGTCTGACACCTGTGGTTACAATGTTAAACTCGAGGGTCTGACACCTGTGGTTACAATGTTAAACTCGAGGGTCTGACACCTGTGGTTACAATGTTACAAAGGTAGGAGAAAAAGAAAGATGGTGTGAAGCAGGCAGTGGGACGCACAGGAATCAAACAATTCGAGTAATCAAAGTAGTGAGGGAAGGGAGAGACTGGAGCAGTGGTCCCGCCTGGCCAGTCCGCAGCACAAAGGGCTGAAAGGGCCAGCTCAGGATGGAGCGCAGCGATAGAGAACTCCTGGGTTTGATGCCTGATGCAGAAAAACACTGGTCTGTAGCCCAAAGATTACAATAAATATTAAAGAGCTTACACCAACATAAATAAATTATTGAGTGAATAAATATGGAAATTAGGAGACAACTCTTCCCTGAGGGAAGAATTTTAAGTAATAAACAAGTAGAATTAAGGAGATTGAAAATCATCTTAAAATATCACAATAATTGTTGTAGACAGGATCAACCAATGAATTTTTAAATCAGTGGTAAAAAAAAGTTTTAAGAAAACAGAATATTTGCATAGCTTCATTCGTTAATTACATTTTAAAAATCCCCTATAATAATGGAGACACCTGTTAGACACCATCTCAGTCAGGAATCATACTTGGTAAGTAGTGGAAAATGTCAACACGTGAACATCCTAATATTATGAGGTGAAATGTGTGCTCACTTCTGTGGGACTCATCCCCCAAATTTGTAGATGCTATTTTACCACAAGAAAACAGTAGACTAATCCAGTTGGCGAAAAATTATAAGAAGCATTTCTCCAAACTCCAAAAATATCAAAAGTGAAAGGGAGGGGTTTGTGCAAGCACAACATCTAAATGGAAGATCCCGGAGGAATGACTGACACAGCTGGAAGAGTACCAGTGGCCTCCGGCGGTATCGCACCCAACACTGATTTCTTACCTTGTGTTCCAGTCACGTGGTATGCTCCCACCAGGGAAAGCCGGGTGTTTGTTTTGTTTCAAAAGAAACCCTTTAAAAAAATAGACGTGAAATTGTTTCTAGAAGATAAGGGAAAGGTGAGGTTTGCGATGAAGTCTTGTCATACAAGAATTGCTGAACAGAGGAGGAACTTTACAGTTGGTAGAAAATAGCTCCAGAAATTAACATTCCAATCTGAAAAATTGGGTTTATCCCTGCAAAAGATAAATATCTGAGTCAACACAAGATAACTACCTCTGGCTCTTTAATTTATTAAAAAGACAACTTGTTCTAGTGTGAAAATGATGAATCGGGTCAAAGAATTCACAGCACACACAGGCATAACAGCACGTGGGTGCAAGGGGTGGAACGTTAGCGGAATTATATTCCTTCAATGTGCTTACTTTTCTCTGGAGAGTTAAAATGTTAGCATTCAACTATGAGACTATGAGTTCACTAAATGTAAATGGATCAAATACGAGAATTAAAGGCAAAGAACTAAACCAAAGAGCAAGACCAAACGTGAAGCTCCGTAAAGACACACTCCTTCATATAAAGGCAGCAGTGAGTTTAGATAAGAGATGAGCAAATATCATTCGAGCTGTTATCATTAGGAAGTCCACGTGTGAAACAGAGCAAGCATCAAAAAAGTACACTTTGAAACAAAAATTATTACTAGATATAGACTATGGCGTGATTAGAAAGATAATTAGTTCACCATCAAACAATAACAATATAAATGTATTCACCTAGTAACAGAGCTTTTAACACACATTAAATAAAAACCAAGGAGTAAAGGGAAACATAAACCCGCAGTCACACCTGTAGATTGTAACATACTCCCTCAGGAACCGAAGAGGACTGGGCCGAAGCTGGTCAAGGCACTCTTGCTACGTTCCGAGCGTGTCTCATCCTGATCCAGCACTGCCACTGTAAGAGCGGAGGTGAGGCCCGTGGAAGGTGCTTACGCCATGAGCATCCTTTCTCGTTAACGAGATTATGAGCCTTCTAACGAGGGTTCACACAGCATGGGAGGAGCTCACCCCCTGCCTGTGCTGTGTGAAATCTCAGCTTCCTTCCCCTCCAAAGCCTGCAGCCCCACCAGACACCAAGTGCTGCTGCCTTGTCTCAGACTCCCAGACTCTACAACTGTGAGACATAAATTCCAGCTTTCTGTAAATAGTGAACTATGATAGCTATTGATCTCCCTGTCTCTCCAGAAAACACCGTACCCGACAATTTAGTGTGTATTCCTTTCACATTTACTCAATGTGCTTATTAAGATAAGCTGTTTGCTGACCATAAAACAAACTTAGATTTTGAAACATGGCTATGTTAGAGAGTATGTTCTGTTATCACACTGAAACTAAATTAGAAATCAGTAGTAACAATATGTAGGAAAATTCCAGATGTTAGATATTAAAGCACATACTTCTGAAAATATATGCTTCAAAGAAGTCACAAGGGAAATTAAAAAAATATATCAAACTAAACATAATGAAAATATGAGACAACTTCTTCCTTAAGTAATTAGAAGTGGAAGAGCCAATTAAACACAAAATGAAGAAAAGAAGGAAATAAAATTACAACAAAGAGAGAAAGAAAAGCTATCAGTAACCAAAGAAGAGCAGTCATTACAGATGCTAGAATCATTGTTTGTGGTTATGAACAATTTCTTGTCCGTGAATGTAGCAACTTAGATGAAATATATAAATTTCTTGAAAAACAGCTTAAGTTGGCACCAAGAAAGAAAAAAGCTCATATTTACTAAAGAAATCAAATGTGTAACAATTTTTCCTACAAAGAAAACCTATAGCTCAGTAACTTTACATGTGAATTCTAATAAGTATTTAGAAGAAAATCTCTCAGTTAAAAAAAGAAGAGCCGGGAAGTTCAAATAACAAGAAAAGGGAAATTAAACGCGGATTTCCTCTCTTTTGATTATGAAGATTTCAGTATATCTTATCTAGCTGTGTAGCAAAAGACTAGAAATTCTGAACAAAGGGAATTTGTCAAATAAACGTGATCCATTTTCACTTATTTAAAAATAAATCAATACGATTTACCTTAAGGAAAAAGGAGAAAAACCATACGATCACTTTGATAAAAAGAAAGTTGACTAAATTTAACCTTCGTTCATGAGAACCTCTCAGACATCTAGGAACAGAACGTTCACTCTAGCTGATAAAGCTCAACTCCAGAGCTCCCGCACCAGCCTGTTGATTTGGCGTCCCCTCGGTGCCAAGCTCGAACCCAGGGCCTCGGAGGGAACCCCGGCTCTGCAGCTGAGCTCCGCCCCGCGCTCCTAACTCTGAAATAACTTGTTTCACCCCTGACAAGCCTCTTCTCAAGGTTAGCGCATCGCAGCCCTTTCCAGCTCCGGCTGCTGCCCGCTGCAGCGGATTCGCCCCGAGCCCTGGTTACAGACCTGCTAGTGACGCTGCTTGTTTCTTTCCGGAAAGCAGGACAGGAAGTGACCACGGAGCGGCCGGTCACCGCCTAGGTACAATGAGAATTCCGGCGCACGGGTGAAATCCCAGGTCCGAGGCAGCAGCAAGGAGCAGTGGGCCTCTCCGCCCTGGCGCTTCCTCTGGTTGTTGGGGGAGCAGCAGAAGCGCCATGCCCCGGCTTGGGAAGAAAGTGTGGGGAGAGGCTGCTCCACCTCCCCGGGGCCGTCAGGGCCCCACAGCGTCGCGGGAACGTGTGCACTGCGGATCTACGAGGCTGGGGTGTTCAGATGGAAAAACAAGCACCCACATGACTGCATTCAACAAACACCTTCGACGGGGCCAGGCTGGAGGTTAGGACGCCATGGGTTAGCGTCCCTGCTCGTCACAGGTTTGTCTTTACACCGCGTGAACATTGGATTTACATATTTAACGCTAAAACGTCCTAATTTATGTAAATCAGGGACGGCCAATGCGTCTCGTTTCATGCTGATCCCCTGGCAGCGCTGTGCGGAAGAAAGTTCGGGAGGAACCGGCTGTGAGCTGCCAGCCTGCGCCCGGGCGTGGCAGCGCAGTGACAGCTCATTTGCCACACTGCCTTCGTGACTACGGGCACCACGCCCGGGTACAGGGCACCAGTCAGAGCTTTAGAAGCCCCTTAATCATCGCTGCTTTCTTAATGTATTTTAAAAATTATGTTAGATAGAAAAAAAAACAAAAAACAACAACAACAGAAAGGAAAAATCGTAAGGCAAAGACACTGACCCACCAGGGAAGTGTAACAGCAGACAGAGGACAGACTGATTTCCGCACGCCGCTGTAAAGGTTCACCTGCCGACATTTTGTGTTTCTCCCTCTGAAGTTTTGTTCATGTTGTTCTTCTTTAACTTCATACATTACATTCTAGCTTTCTTTCAACATAAGACAGGTGTCTTGTTCTCCAGTACTAACCCATGGTGGATGCAGAACGCTGAGATTGTCCGCCATGGTCGTGGACATGAGCAGGGGCTCCAAACCTTCCATTGCCCACAAGGCTCAAAGTAAAAATGCTGGGAGGGCTTCACTGTGGTGCGCTGTCAATATTCTGGCTTCACAACATGACTCACACATCTTGTGTTACAATGTGTCTTTTGTGACTACATTTGCAGAATAATGTGATTTGCCACTGTTCAATATGGGGCAACTGTCACACACATGCATGTGTAGAAACACACGGAACCCTCTGGTCTAGAAATTGGAAGGGAGATCCTACAGTCAGCTCAAACAAAGTGCCAGACACCGTGAGACGGTCAAACCGAAGTCCACTGAGGTCTGAGGCAATCAGCCAATCACATGCTTGGCTAAACTTCCATTTTTCATTTATTTCTCCATGCATGTGACATGTAAATGAGGTCTTAAATTAACTAGAGAAGAGACAGGAGCTCCGATGGTCGCTGTTCAGCCAGCCCACAGCATGAGAAATGTCCACACTTGGTCATCCGGAAGCTGAGCTGGTGTCCCGTGCCTGCTCCTGCCAGTTCTTGAGTTCTTACACTGTTCTAGTCCTTGTGGAAGGAAGTCAAGGTCATCAGGGAACAAAATGTGTGAGTCTTTGAGGAGACAAGTGGAATGCTTTATTTTCTCTGACTTGTTTTTAAGCACTTATAGATGAACTCAAGAGATGGTGCTGGCAGGTTGCCAGTGAAGGGTACACAGTTGGCGTCTTGTACCCATGGGTTCCACATCTTCAATCAAGAATGAGCTGAAATTATTTTTTTAATGGATATTTCCTGTCATTCTTGTCATTATTCCCTAAACAACCCAGTGGTCTACCCAGCATGTATATCATGTCAGGCAGTGTAAGTTGTCTAGAGATGGCGGGAGGCCCATGGAAGAAGACAGGTTCTGTAATCCCCTGCCACCTTGCACAAGGAACTCAGGAAACCGGAGTGTGGCGTTCTGTAGGCTCCTGGAGCCAACTCTTGTCTGATAACCAAGGATAACTCTACATATTTCATTTACTTGACTTTGTCCAGAGTCTTTTTTCATCCAGATCTCCTCTTCATTTTCTCTCTTTTATCTTTCACATCTTGAAGACAAATGATCTGTCTTCTGAAGCTGTTCATCTGGCAAAGCATGCCTCCAAATGTCCTTCTCTATGACATCCTCTGCTCCGCTAGCTTTCTTTTTCCTGGAAATGGACATAGATACAGATCAGAAACCTTGATTTTTTGAAGAACAGTTTAATGAGGAGCATTGTGTTCTTTGCTCAGGGAGTAGGTGATGTCTGGTTGTTCTCATTTGGGTAGTTACTGGTCCTCCGGCTCTACATTCGTGTGTCCCTTCAGAATGGCAGAAAGGTGACATTCTAGTTCTGCAGCCACTTCTTCCATCAACCAAAATATTACTACAAATGAATAGTTCTCTGAAATGTCTATTTCTCTGTTGCTACAGTCTATACAGAAAAGTCTGGTTAAAGGCTGATTCTTTGCTTTTCCTTAATAGTTTTCAATACTATTCTCTAATATTTACTGATGGAATATTTTTATTACAGCACTTCGTAAACTCATACCTCTGAACATACCTGATATATCCCAATCCAGTGCAGTAATCATTTTTATTGATTCTCAAGTTGTTTTACTTTCAGCCAATGAAAGATTCAGCCTGAGTCTTTTTGAAATAATGATGCCTTCTCTCTGAAGGATAGGAGTGTTCTAGGTCCATCTTGTCCATTTTATCAGAGAGTCCTGGTTCTTTATAGCAGGAAATAATAACCACAGGTCCCATTCTAGGTCCCCAGAGTTCCATGCGGCTGGCTATGGTTCTCTCTCTTTAACTGCTGTAGACAGAGATGAGAGATTTACATTTTTAAATGATAAAACACACCATGAGTCCCAGCTGACATTTCCAAGCCTGATTTATAAGTACAGAGCTCTTATATGATGTCCTTCATTATGTTTCCCCTCTCCACATTGAGAAGCACAATTTCTGATTCTCTTCCTTTGATATCCTTGGGTCACTGGTTGTCTTTTAGCCTGTTTTCTGAGGAGAAAGGGCCCTAGGTCCTGACTCCCCGAGTCCTCCAGGCTCACAGCAGTCTGTAATCTTTGTACCAGAAGGTCAGTGTGATTGAGTATGAATTCCTGCCCCACGTTTCCTGTCTTAGAGCATTTCAGTATCACACTTCACTGTCTCAGGGGTTAAATTTTGCAGTTAAACAGGTCAACTTGTTTGCAAAGTGTTTTTTTGGCAGTATTTTTATTTTCCCCGGGATCTTTTGGAAGCTGGAAGGATTCGTGGATGTTGACTACAATATCGCTAAATAGAAAAATCTAAGGAAAGAATATTCACCACAAAATATTATCCCCAGAAATATTTCAAATATAGGCAACTGACAAATAGAACTAACACACTCTGTCAGCCTCCTGAAGTCTGACCCCATCAAGCAATCAGAAAAGTGGCATCTTGAACATTCCCATCCACAAGACACAGAGGAGAGGAAGAGCACTGAGCTATCATGTCTCATAAAATTGTCTATATAAAGCAGGTTTAAAATTCTACTTAGGTAAAGAGAACAATTCAAATGAAAAGAGAAAGAATAATCTAAACCATAAGTTAAGATTAGAAAAAAAGGTAAAAAGGAAAAATTTACCTTATCATATATTTTGTTTCTTCATCTTTTAATATTTAAATTCTGGATTCATTTATATGTAAAAATTGGTGTCTTTTGGATGACACCAATATATTGTATATTGTATGAAATAGATATCTTTTAGCAAAACAAATATTCCTTATCCTTCAGTTTGAATCAACACGTTTAATAATTCTATTTAATGGACATACATACATTCAGTAAGATCTAATGGCTTCATCACAGTGTCATGGCCTGGATCTAAAATGTTTCCACAAGTCTCACATGTGTGGAGTGTCATTGGATCACAGGGATACTGTAGTCATCAGCGGATTGGCCCATCGGTGCGTCCACATCTGCACGCGCTCCATGGAGGTGGTCTGGTGTGTGACTGCAAGAGTGACCTGGCGCCGTGATGTCTCTGCCTTGGAGCCAGCCAACTCTGGGTAGCCCACTAGAGCTGGTGATTCAAGCTACACTCTCCTTGTTTAGGTTGGGAGTTTGGGGTGTTGTGTCACAGCGGCAGGAAGTGATGAAGACAGACAGATGATAGGTGACAGACAGACAGACAGACAGATGGGGAGAGGCAAAATGGGAGTGTAACTACACACAGCATTGTATCTCAAATTAATTTTCATTTAAATCTTTAAAAACTACTTTAAACCAGTTCCAATTTAGAGTCGCTACTTTGATTTTCACACCACATGTATTTTATATTCACAGCAAAGTAGCGGCTCCAGAAAAAAATTCAAGTGATAGCACCTCTAATAAAAGAATGGCCTTCACTGAAACTGTGAAATAGTGTTACAAGTTGTAAGGTAGGGATACACAGGACACATTTTGAATGGCTTCCTGGCTCTCTCTTGCTTTATTAGGTAAGGCAAATTGTAACAAGGTTCAGCAAGGCTTTTGTTAAGGGGAAAGCCTAATGAGTTCATTATTTCCCAAAGTGTGTCCACAGAGGCCCCAATTCCATAGCAGTTGGAGTGTCCATAGCACCAGGCTGCAGGAGGCAGCAGTAGGTTCTATTTCTTTAAATCTTGTATGCAGATCTTTAATATATATTTTGACTCTTAAGAGAAGGTAAAAAACCTCTGTGTTTCTCAAATATATATTATTACAGAATTCTAGGCTGCTGTACAAATGTGACATTCCACAGAATAAGCCAGATTCTCCCTTTACTTCCCAGCTCTGGCTCAGGAATCCGAGGGTAGGGGAGAAACAGGTACAGAGCAGGATCCCACGTCTGCCCCTGCGGGTGATGGAAGTGAGGCATTCAGTTCTGCAGAAGGCCCGGACATGGGCCTCTGAGCCTGAGCAAGAGGCAGGAGCCGCACGGCGGTGTCCCAGGGGAAGGAGGAGCCAACATCGTGAGAGGAGAAACACATGCAGAGTTCTTGTCTGAGGAGCTCAGGACCACAAGAGAAAACAAAGCAAAGGCATTTCGTCAGCTTTGCCAGCCAAGGGCACTGTCTTCCAAACGTGGTACTTGAAGCACAGTGTGCCCTGGCAGAGGTGCCCAGCCTAGGCTTTTTGCTCCTTTACAGCCTCGGTGGCCACGCAGAGTCTATGGCAGGAGGGGCGGGGTGGTTGGGACGGTTAAGGTGCTGCCGGCAGGCGTGCACAGTGGGCGCTGCAGGTCTGTGCCAGCGTTCGGGAGCTGCATGTGTCCAGCTTCAGCACACTCAGGCACACAGCAGTGCCAGGAATCCCGCTCTAGAGAGCACTCTGCTCAGCAGGTCCGAGGGGCCGGAAGCTGTGTGCTTCTAAAGGGCTCCCAGGTGGCCAAAGGCAGCTGCATGTGCACCTCGCTTTGAGAAGCAAGGTTATAGAGCACCACAGCACACTCTTCCAGAACCCAGGAAGGTTCCATATTCATCTTGGAATATCAGACATCTCAGCTATGGCTCTCACTCTGACTTCTACCCTGATAAATTCCATAGGCAATTTGGGGTCCTCAGCCTGCATGACCTATCACAATATTTCACCACAAGGATGGCTACTTCCTCCTACAAATATATTTCCTTTAATTCAGCATCTGCACAAACACTACCTGCCTCTTCTCTGTTTGCCCCCGTCTTCCCAGTGTCTTGACGTTGAGACTTCCTGGCTTGAGAGGGAGCCCTCTTCTCTGGTTTCAGAGTTGGGCACCATCTGTATTCTGCTACCTTTTACCCCCAGGTCTGTACCCTCAGGTTAGACCTCTGCCTTAGCTTTCAGTCTTGAACACACAGGAGCCTTTGCAACCCCTCCGCGCGGGGGGCAGGTACACACCTCAGGGCGTGCTAGCTTCAGAAGCACGCTGCCACCGAGCTCTGCTCCGTCTCAGCGAGTTGACTTTCCTTAGGTCAAACACCTCGAAAGCTCTTTACTCTTTGGCTCTGTTTCCTTCGGCCTCGACCTTAGTTCACTGTGTCCTTCCTGTCACCTCCCAGGACTCCCATGGTTGATTCTCAGTGCACAGCAGCGAGGCAGATCCTCTTAACAAATGAGATGGATTATACCACTTCATGACTCAAAGCTCTGCATGACTTCTTACCTCAGACCCCTTCTCATCCTCCTGCCGCTCCTTCCTCACGGGCACACACTCCCCTCGGGGTCTTTGCATCTGCAGCTCCTCACACCCAGAACTTCGCCAGGTACAACAACACTTTAGACAAGTTTAACTTAACAGTTTGTTTTTTGAAAAAGAACAATGCGTAAATCTAGCAGCCCTTAGAACCAGAAGTTCAAGAGCTGCTCGGACTATCATGAGCAATGAATTTGGGCAAAGAGCTTCTAAAGGCTGAACACAGAAGCAGGCAGAAAGTCCCCGGGTGGGTGACTGCTGGCCTGTGATTGGTTAAACCCTAGTTTGTGATTGTTACACAAACAGTCTCCTAAATTATGTTTCAATTTGTTGTGTAGAAACTCAAAGTGCAGAAATAGCCTCTAGCTAACAGCTTCCTGTTTATTTATTTCAACTCCACTATTTGTATGTCTGCTTCTGACCTCTATTGAATCTCTCTTTAGACGTCACCTTCCCAGAGGACCTTTCCAGGCTTCTGGTTTAAAATATGTCCCCCAAAACCACTCTCAGGCTTCGTCTCCTGATCGCTTCTTCCTCATTCTGAGTGTTTCAGCCAGTCTCTCTCTTGCAAACGATACCTGGTCTCCAACACGTGAGTGAATAGAAGTTTAACATAGCTCCTGGGGGGATTCAGTCACCTTTGAAATCCTTTCTTTCTAACCGCTCATTAATCTATAAACCAAAGCAAGAGACAAACAGCCACACATTCTTAATATTTTTCAATTTTTAGTTTCTATTAGTGCATAATGACTACATCCTGTGGGCAACCGACATCTGGACGTGGATCCTCCCTCCATTACAAGTGGCAGCCTTCAGAGGCGAGGACTCAGACTGCAGCCGAACCCACTTAGTAATCCTGAGGTACCAGCACTGCAATTACCCCGGAGTACTGCGGTTTTAGTGTAGAGGAAACAACTCTTACACTGACATGATTTTCCTTAAGATAAAAATAAGTAACACGTGTTCCAGAGGTTTGCAGCCACTGGTCTCTCATGTCAAGTGGCGATTTATCCGTCTGAGCGTCTGGCTTGCTCTCAGTATGAGCAGTCGTGCCATCGTGCCTGAAGCCAACCTGAGCCCCTCACAGGTGAGCCAGTGACTCGAGACAGTGTGGGCAGGGGCAGGGGGCTGAGACTCAGCTGCTAGTTAATTGTCATAACCGGGAAACTCAGCCTCCAAGACACTAAAAATAACTACTGGGGAATCTGTGAGAATGGGATCAGATATAGTGGGGTGGGGAAGAAAGTGGGAAGGATTGTCACAGAATGTCCCCCAGATGCTACATGCCAAGAAGAGACTGTCACAGCCTGCCCTCTGTGTCATGGGCTTCCTGCCACACACCAACCACCATACATCGAGAACGTTCCTTTAAAATACTCTACCCCTACTGAACAAGTCCAGACTTTTCTGTCATTCCACAAAGGAATCAGAATAACAAGCGTTTACAAACTGCGTGTGTTGTATCAGTTATTATAGGAAATGCAGAGCAGCACATGTAGGAGGCCAGGGGCAGGCTCCGTGTAAGTTCTGAGCCATTTTCTGGAAGAAACTCACACCCCTGGGTTCTTCTGTCCTCCTGGAGTTCTAGAACCTCAGGGATGACTCACGAGTACGCAGCACTTTCAACCTCCACAGCGACCTGACACACTGGCAAGAGTGTAATTTTTAAGCCATCAAACTGTAAGACAGCTGACCTCATTGTTGGTAAGGGACAGAGAAATGACCTTAAATATTTGCTTCATAAGAGACTATAAACTGATGCCACTATTCTGAATGACAAATGAAAGCTGGAAATCACTTCTAAAAGTCTAAAGATACTGCCTGTGCTTTGACACCACAGTTTCATTCCTGGATATTTATTACAGGCTTATTTATAAGAATAGCCATAGAGATTTTGCAGGAAGTATATATTTCAGCATCATTTACCATCACAATAGTCGGTGACATCTTACAGCTTATAGTATCTCCACATGACAGGAAGCTAGGAGAGCCACTAAAGTCCTATATGAGATTATTTATTGATGTTGGTTGATGTTCACAATGAAATAAAACCAAGAATACACAGTGGTAGGTGTAACATAATTTCACGTGTGCATTCATTGACCTACACTTACAGGTCCATACATACACACACACACACACACACACACACACACACACACACACACACACACCCCAGAAAGCTGCAGACAGGGATGGCGAACCTTGGGGAGCTTTTTATAACACAAACAGCTGCAGAGGTGTGTGAGCTCCACACCCACTCTGGGCCAGCTGCCTTCGAGACCTGGAACGTGCAACATTATAATAACTGTTATTTATATATTGCACTGTTTTTTTAAATAGAAATACATGTATTTCTTGAATAATAACAAAATTAAAATTATATAAAAATAAAACCCTGGACCAGTGAAAGTACTTCAAATATAGAAATATAAATTAGAGGTTGAGTTGAGATAAGTTACAGTCATTGTAGCTGAGTTGTAAGTTTGGCTCTTAGACACCCAACACCCGAAGCTGAGAAGAAAACATTCAGGCTTTTCATTTTCATTCCTATAAAGATGAAAGTCCGTCATCCCCAAAGAACAAACAGCTGGCAAAGCTTTTCTCTGTCCGTGGGTTGTCTCTCCACTCTGCTGTGAAAAGGCTTTTTAATAAGACGAGGTCTTAGTTGTTGACTCTTCGTGATATTTCTTGTGTAATCCTTTGCCTACACCCACGTCTTCAAGAGTTCTACCTATTTCATCTTCCAGCAGATTTAGTGTTTCTGTTTTAACATTTAGGCCTTTGATTCGTTTCAATTTTAGTTTTGTGTGTGGTGAGAGACATGGGTCTAATTTTAATCTGTGGCATGTAGGAAGCCAGTTTTTTCAGAGTCTTTATTTGAAAGGCTATCTTCCTTCCAGGGAAGATACTTAGCTCGTTTGTCAAAGATAAGGTGGCTGAGTGTGTTTGGAGTTGTTCCTGTGTCTCCTAATCTGCTCCATTGATCCTGGAGTCCGTTTTATTATTTGTTTTTATTTTTTGCCTGTACCATGATGTTTTTATCTTGAGGGTTGGGGGCCCCTGCCTTGCCTGCGTTCCCAGAATTGCTTCTGCTCTTCTAGTTCACTTCTGGCTCCAAATGAATTTGGGGAATGTTTTCTCCAGTGCTGTGAGGTATGCTACTGGAATCTTGACCACAATTGCATGAAATCTGTTGCAGATTTATGGCTGTTTTTTCTACATTCATTCTTCCTCCCCAAGGATAGGGAAGATCTTTCCATTTTCTGATATCTTCTTTGGTCTCCTTTTTCAGAATACTGTAGTTTTCACTTCCTTCTTTAGATGGATGTCTAAGTATTTCATTTTCATTGATGCAATTGTGAAACATCATTTCCTTAATTTCTCTCTCAGTGAGTTTGCCATTCATGTGCAGGAATGCTATTGCTTTGTGAGTGTTGACTTTCTAACCAGCTATGCTACTGGATTTGGTTATTGAATCTATAAATCTTTTGCTGGAGTTTTTCTGGTCTTGTACGTGCCATCTACAACAATAATAATTTAACTTCTTCCTTTACTATCCATAATCATTTTATTTCTTTCTCTAGTCTAATTTCTCTGGCTAATATTTCTAGAAATGAATTAAATAGGAGAAAGAGCTAAGAGCTATAACATATAAGGAACTCAAAAATGTCAGAGTCCCTAAATTTTAAGAACAACTCTAATAATGTGCATATGAAATGAATAGACACTCTCCCAGTGAAAAAGTACAAATGCCAAATAAATACATGCAAAAATGCTCAACAATACTGGTAATTTGAGAGATGCAAATTAAAAGATTGCATCTCACTCCAGAAAGACTGGTTGTTGTCAAGAAATAAATCAATAACAAATACTGACAGGGCTGTGGGGAAAAAGAAACTCTTATCCACAGTTGGTGGGATGTAGAGTAGTGAAACCACCATGGAAATCAGTATGAAAATATCTCAAAAATCTAAAACTAGAGATTTCAGTTGACTCAGCTATTCTCTTTCTTGAAATCTCCCTGAAATAATTAAAAACATCATATGATAATGATATTTGCACACCCATGTTTATAGCAGCACAGTTTGTAATCTTGGAAACAGCCCAGCTGCTCATCAACAGATGAATGGATAAGAAAGACGTGGGATTTTGTAAGCAGAAGAGTACTGACCAGCCAGAAAGAAGGATAAACTCGACACATTTCTAGGTAATGAATACCCCTGGAGACCACAAGTTTAAGTGAAATAAATCAGACACATGTTTACATATCTTATTGTTTCTCTGGTGTGAGAAACTGAAAGTGCAAATAAGGACCAAAATATATAATCAACATTGGAAAATAGGGGGAAAATGTTCAAATGTGAAGGAGAACAAGGGAGGGGAGAGGGCAAAAGAAAAAAGGGACAATGAGGATAGAGAAATGGAAACCACGCCTTTCTAATGAAGCAGGGAATGGGGGCTGGAGTAGAGGGGACTGCGGAAGACGAATCGAGATACACCATGGACAGGTGTCAGCTTTCTGTGATGAACGTGATCATTGTGTGTATCTGAAATGTGCCAATACAATTAACTGAAAATATCATCGCCAAGCGAAGAAGCGCTGTGCGTGGAGCTTCTTCGACGGAGGCACTTTTCACTCAGGCTTGCTTCGTCAGTGCTTTGCTTCCTCTGTTTTGTCTGTCTTTTGAGTGAGAGGCACACGTTGGTGAATTCTTGTACAACTTTTAGAAACATGAGAATAATATCTCTTCGAAATTTAAACAGTCAGATATAATCAGCATTTAATAGACAAAGCAATTCACAAGTATATGTCCAAAAATTGATTATTTCTGACTTCATTGGGGTTTTTATTTCCAACAAGAAGGAAAAAATATGCTACTTTTAATTTATTTTGTTTTCCCTTTTCCATTACTTTGCATCCTGGCTAATGGCCTCCTTTTTTCTCTCTTAATGGACTAAGTTATGGACTAAATCAGTTCCTTTAAAAGTGGTTTGAAGGGCCAGGAACATAAGCCCGCTTCCTACCTTTATGAGTAAATGCCATCCGGTGGCCACCTCTGCCGTTCTGCTTTCATTGTTCTCAGCTCCATCTGCAGCCCCAGAAAACGGGAACTGTTCTGACTGAGGCTTTTTTCCTGCTTTGGTAGAGAATTGTAGCTAATTTCAGAGTCAGAGCAGGTGGCCACTCAGCACCGGCTGGTCTTCGGCTGTCTCACTGAACGGACTTCAGCCTTTGGTTCCTCACAGAATTGCATCCGTTTGCCTCCACCTCACACCCCAGCCTGGCTTTCCTTCCAAGTGCAGCTGTATAAACAGCAACTCGTAGGGGAAGCCAGTGCCGCAGTGTGCCACTCTGCCTACCTGGCATGTCTATCCAGGGCTTTCAATTAGTTTGTGTCTTCAAAAACAAGGAGTTTTAGGAGAACCTTTTGCAAGTAGGTACAATAGTTGCTCAAGTCCTTGTGGGCTGCATTCCAATGTTCCAGGCATGTCTTAAACTGCAGATCATGCCACCCCCACATTTTTCTCCTATCCACACACAACTGTGTTAAACGTTAGCTTCTAAATTAGGCATAATTAAGAGACTCATAACTAATAGAGTAGAAAACTTGTAGCGATGCACTGTAATGTTATGCAAATGTGAACTCTCCCCCCAGTCTTTGTCATTTTGTCTCTGGATATTTTATTGTATCATGAAGTTTAGCAACCTCAGCTTATGAGTCTTCCTTTCTCCTATTAAATCCAGAACTCCCTCTCTTCCTCTGCAGGCAGCACTTTATGGCTTCTCCTAGGCAAACCCACCAGCTGGCACTGTGGCCCTGCCCTGGGGTCCTAGTGTATGGCAGCGGGGATACCTGAACACCAGCAAGGCTGCCTGCACAGCCAGTCTAATGCTCTGACAGACGCCGGGGAACCAGTCATGGGTGGTACATGCAGTGTGATTATGCTGGACAGAAGGATCTGTCCTCCAGGACGGAACAGGACTTCATCGTCCCACTTGGAACAGTCCTCAATTTACAGTTTATACATTTTTGGAATTTTCCACTTCATTTTGGGTGGAGGGTCACAGTTGTCCTGGGCACTTGAGACATGAAAACAATATTGCAGCTCGGAGCTCTGCAATCCTAGCAGCAGAGTGAGTCTCATTTCTTAATCTCAGAGTTTTTCTTTGCATCTCAGTTCCCTGGTCACTGGACAAGAGCTGTTGAGAATCAAACAAAATTGGAATCATCTTCATGCTCATGATTGTAAACACGCTCTATAGAGATCCATACACTGAAGACACTGGTAACGCTTTAAGAATCATACACTTGTCTATATCCATGTACAGGTTGTCGGGCTTTCCAGGTAGACACTGAAAAACATTAAGCAAAGAGAATGTACAACTGAATTGGAGAGTAAAGCTCCTCTCTCACCCAGATCCCCCCTCCATGGCTCATCTCCAAGAGAGAGGAAGCAGCAGGCCATCTCTCTCTTCCTTCTGCGGGTTTCTGCTCACAAAGCCGTGAACGAGGAGATGTGACTCCATATTTCCCGGATATGGGTGCAGGTAAAGAGTTCATGAAGGAAACAGAGTGGGTCCTAGGAAGTGTGTCTGAGAAAGGCAGATGAGGAGTGCACAGGTGGAGCCTTGAACCACGGCGGGGTGCGGAGGGGTTCGCACAGAAGCCATGACCACAGAGGAGATGGGATAAGCCAGCGCCACGGCTCACACGCGATGCTGACGTGGAAATGTACTTGACAATGTGAGTTTCCCCTCTGCAGAGTTTGCTCCTTTTCCCACCTCTACTAAGTGTAAAACCCACTACTATAAAAAACAAAAAGTGGGAGTTTAGGTATTTTAACCTTTTGCTCCGCTGGGTATAGTTTTTACAGTGACAAACGTAACTTACAGGGCACAGTTATCCTTTGGCATCTGCTGAGGATCCACTCAAGGCCCCCGTCTTCCAGCGCTCAGCCAAGAGGAGCACGACCACAGAGGTGTGGAATCTCGCAGTCCTGGAGGAGGGGGTCTGCGGTCCACGTCCCGAGCACTGGTTTCTCCTTCACTTGTGGATGGCTTCCTCTCAGTGTCCTTCACCTCCTTCTCTTTATACAATGCATCCAAATTCCCTCTTCATGCTAGGCCTTAGTCAGACTCGATCAGGGTACCCCACAGGGCCTCATTTTATTTTAATCATCTTGCTAATGAACTTAGCTCAATTGTAGTCATGCTGTCGGTAGTGGGGTTAGGGCTTCCGTGTACGAATTACGAGAGGACACGATTCACCCCATTAACACAGGGGAGGCCAAAAGACAAGATAAATAAAATGCAAAATATAAGGTGAATCCATAAACTCCAAATTGTTTTCTGAAGCTGGCTTTTCTTAGGCAGCAATAGAGAAAACTCTCCTGACATAATCTTCTGAGGGAGGGAGGTACGATACAGTTCTCCTGATCCTCTGCACAACTGTTTGGGCCAAGTTCTACTTGCCTAGCAGGAAAATACACTATCAGGTCTAGTTTCTGCTGGCCATAAACTTATTCCAACTTGGTCCAGGCTGCCTGGACATTGCTTTACATAAGCACAATCCTACATGGCTTTTCTAGAGATAAATATATTCCTTGCTTTCTTCTGAGTTGGAGTCTCAAAACTGAAGTTCCGGGACAACTCGAGACAATCTAGAATCTCTTGTGTAGTGTGACTTTGTGCCACGTTTACTTGAGCTGGTCAGTCTAACTACTTATCATCACCGAAAAACAACACTTTTCCTCCTTGCGTGTTAGACACCGACAAGGTCCATATTCTATGGCAACTAACTAGTCCAATGCCTTATTAGTCAAATAATCTGAAATTTTCAAGGAGACTGAGTCATGGGAATGGAAACTGCCATTCTTGCAGTGAGTGCCTGCTGGGGAGACTGCCTAGTGCCGCATGTATGTGGCCACTGTTCGGCTCCTCTGTGACAGTGTCCACAGTGGCTGGCCCAAAGCTCTGGAGCATCATGAGTTTCAGAGGCAGCAAGAGCTGCAGGACAACCATCAGGCCACTGCCACCGCCACAGTCCACCTCACCTCCGGATGCCAGAGCCCCAACTGGAAAACCACCCTTCCCAGGAGGCACATGGCACAGTGGGTATTTATTTTTTGACTAAAGAAATGGAAAGAAAGTGGCCGAAAAGTACACATTTAACTCAGCAAATGATCACAGTCACCTACTGGGTGCAAGTCATTCCCAGGGCAGTTAGATCTGAAGCCAATAAAACCTGGTCTCTGAATCCCAGGGAGTGATGGTCTATCAAAGCTGACAGAGTAGTTTCACAGACGCCATGTACTTCTTTGTGTTACTATGATTTTAATCTGCCTGCATTGGTTCCTACTCAGCGGTCTTGTCAGGTTTATTGACCTATTTCATCTGTCCATTCTCTGCACCCCCCCCCCGGTTTTCCTCACCCCCCGAAGGCAGTGAAAAGCACATGGGCCAGTGACGGCTCCTTCCAATCTGATGGGAGCACAGGCGGGAGAGCACGGCGTTCCGCCACATCTGCCCTTCCAGGCTTGCGGCGAGCACAGCGAGCTGTCGCGTGACATTTAGCTTCAGTCTCTCGGTTCTCTGTAAACACAGAGAGTCAAGGTCTGCCTGACTTAGGCAGGCGTATCCATGACAACGGCACCTGCAGCGGACTGCGTGGTATACAGGTGACAAGTGACATCGCCTCGCTCCTGCTCTCAGTTATGCAACAAATAGCTGAGTATCACACAGACTGAAATATCTGTCGTATAGAAACTGGTACTACTTCTGGCTATTATTTGCCTAACTCACACCACTGTTACATAATAAGAAAAATTAGGAAAGAAAGAGAGAGAAAGAAAGACAGAAAAAGAAAGGAGGGAGGAAGGCATAAAGAAAAAAGGAGGAAGAAAAAAAGGAGGCAAAAATATTTCAGAGAGGGAAGGAGAGAAAAGAAGGAAATTATTCTTCTTAGCTTTAAACTAAAAAAAGTTCTTCAATGACTTTTTCTGAAAGAAGAATACAATAAAGACGGTTTTGGTGAATTTACAACAACTTCAGTCCTGGGAAACTTGCATAGCAAATGTCAAACATTTGCGCAGTAGATACAAAGGTATATATAATATGATTGTTGAAGAAACATCGCTGAATTGGCATCATCCATATTCACAAAGATTTCTTACAGCTCCCTTATTTCCCTGTGTTTCCTACATATAGCAACTTGCTAGAGTAAATCTACTGCCATAGAAAATGCTTTGCATATGTGGATAAGAAAGAAGGCTATTGGATGAGACAGAGAGAAAGTGTTAACGTGATGTCAAGCAGCTTGAATGAACTGCCTTATTAAAGTAGTTAAAGGAATTGTGTGATTCAGGTGCTACAGAAATGGCTACTTTCCATCGTATCATCTCTTATGCATAAAAGTAATGAAAGCACCCTGGAATGACCGGAACACATCCTGAAGCTTGGACCAGGCCCTAATGCTCCTTAACAACCCAAACCCTTGGGGAGGGGCTCCCTGATTACCAAAGATGACCTTGTCATTCTGTTCTGTTGAGGGGAAGCTTACATTTCCCCTGCAACCTTCTGTAACGTTAGCCTATATACCTCTCAGACTTAAACAAAGCACAGATGCATAGTAAAATTTAGAAATATTTCAATGACTTTAGGCATTTAAAGAAGATTTAAATTACTTTGATAGTAGATCCACTAGGATCTTTTTCTTTAGCTGCAATGAGAGGCATTTCTTGCTGCATCTAATTGATGTTCATTACAAAATCCATCACATCATTTGGTAGGAGATTTTTGCAGCAGGAGAACAAATTTCTGTGCAGCAAGAGTTAGGTATAATTTCTACCATCAAATAATAGCTATCTGGCAAGTGGCTGGATGTGGAAATACAGCTAGGAACATTAATAAGAAAACTACATGAGAACATTTTGTCCCATGAATAAGTTCAATTTAAAAACTTTAAATTCTCCTCCAATGTATTACATATTTATACTCTTGCCTTATAGTTAGAATTCCGTCTCACTAAATAGAATCTAGTATTATACTCTGCAGTGCTTGGTCACGTACAAAGATTTTCGTTATTCACAATGTGCCAAAGTCTACCCATCAGTATTCACTATTCGCCTTTATTCATTATTCATAGATGTAGCACTACTGAAATACTGTAGTATTTGTTTTTCTCTTCAACGTACTAGTGGGATTCTATGTAATCCAGAAATACTGGAATTAATCATAATATGCTAAAAAGACAATGTTGTCCATGACACAAGTTTTACATAATGTTTCGGGGAAGGTGCCATATCAGAGAACAGGTTCTTCTCTCCCCAAGATGTGTAATCACATTAAAATTTGTATTATGTCAAAGCAATAAAATATGTTGTCCTCAAAAATTGTTTTCTCCGGTTAGGGCTGTGGCCTTCTTAACACTGGTATTCTGGTCACATTTTTTCAGAGTTTGTTAAAATATGTGAGAAGAATTATGCTAAAACACATTGAACTGGAACTATGTTTAAACTCCAGTGCAATATACTTATCACTGGCCTAAGCTCTTTTTTAATGTGAAACTAGAAAATTAGCTTTCTGATACAGAAATAGAGTAAATGAGAGGAAAAAGTTTTCTGGGAAATGTGCTTGAATGTTGAAATATTTTACGTCAGGTCTACAGAAAAGATGGAGATAATACCATTTTTATAAAGTACATAATTATGAGATGGGGCATAAGGAAAAAATAAACACACTAGGAAAATGAAAATACATGTGCTAAGGAAATGAAAAACCTGGCTCAATAACAACAAATGTATAAGAGTATCGCTAACAGAATATTCCCCTTCCTTATCTTCCTGACGTTTCTATAACACTTGACACCGTGGATGACTTTCTACTCAAAATGAAAAGAAAATAAATAATCCCCTGCCTCACCTTCCTCTCTTGCTTCCCCACTCTCCTGCTATTTCTCTGGGTTTCTTGTCGCTTGTGTCCAACGAACATCTTTGAACTCTGCACAGATTCTTTCTAACCCTGTGGTGCACTTGTAGTTTTTTAGGTTTAGCCAGTGTCTTTAATTTTAATGCAGATTGTTGTGTGGAGAATATCCCCTTGTGTTATACTGGTGCTGGTCAGCTTTCCCTCTCCAGGGCAAGTACCTGGGAAGAGGAGTTTCAAAGAAGAAAGCTGTATCTTGGTTCACAGTTTTGGAAGACTTAGCCCATGGTTTTGGTCTGGCTGCACTGTTTTTAGGCCATTGGCAAAGCAAAACCTTCACGGTGGAGAGTCTATGGCAGAGCAGGCTTGGAACTGAGAAGGGGGAGAAAGTCAGAGCACCAGGAGTGGGGTCCTTCCGAGGCACCCACCCTGGGATCTACCTGCTCCAGCTACTGCTAGGTCCCACTTCCTGAATTTGCCACCAAATACTGCACCAGCTGTGGATCAAGCTTTCAAAGTAGATCTCTGGCAACGTATCCCAGACCCAAGCAATTATAATGTCCTACAGCCGTTCACATCCAAAGTACAAAATCCGCCAGTGCTCATGCACCGAGATGCTACATTAAAGTGCGTGAAACTTTGCCAACTTCTGTACCCAAACCAAACATCTGGGCATCATTCTTCTCCTTTGTGCCATCTGTCACTCACTTGGACAGTGTAACCTCTTAAACATCATCACACTACTGCCTTCAGCAAGGTTGCTCAAGACTAGGCGGAGAGTTCTGCTAACTGCATGGTTTCATTTCTTTCCAAGTTATATTCCACCTATATCCAGACATTTTAATGAATCATGAATATTTCACAGGACTTTCTTCCATAAGACCAGGTAGACTTTCTGTTGTTTTTAGGATAAAGTCTTACTCCTTGAAGAGCCATTTTGAACTTCCTGTCTGATGTTACATAAAGTAGTGTTGTTTCACTCCATATGTTTAGAACATCCACTTGGACGATGCCTCCCTGGTCCTGCTCACCTCTCTGTCTGTACCCTTTTAGCCCTTGCATCACTCCCTTTCTCTGTGCTGAATTCCCTCCTTAAACGGTCCATCCTTTCTCCAGAACACAGCCCAGAGTTTCACCATTGCAAACATCCAGCTGCAGCACAACTGACCTACCTACAGTTGCCTCCACATGAAAACTTCCACCACTATCATACACCATTTGACTTTCCTTAAGTCAATACACCAGTTATTCTTCATTGTCCACAAAGCCCACTCCGACAGCTCCAAAACTGGGGTAGGCTCCTGCTTTAGTGTTAGGGTATGCTCTTCAGAGTCACAATACTTACTAACACGTCAGGATAGCCAACTTATTTAAACTCAAGGTGAGATCATATTGGTTAGATGATGCTGCTCTTAGGGTAAGTCTACAATAAGTGTGCATGCTTTTTAAATGAGCAAATACATTTGGACAGTTCCAGCTCGAGACACTCAACTTTTGGTATTTAAAATAACAAATAATGTCTTCTTTCTTCCTTCACCAATTTCTAGCTTTGGTTTTATACCACTTTAAATAATCTCTTATTCTTGTAAAGTAGTGGTGCTTCATTTTATACAAAAAAGATAAAAGACCTAACTCTGTGGCATTGCTTAAGAGACCTCGCTTATCTCTCTATGCGTGACTTTATGTCTTATCGTGACTTTGTGACCTCCCTTTCTCTACGCTGAAGGTCTTCCTAAAATAGTTAAAGACTCAAATGATATTCATTTCCAGAATCAAATGAAGGAAGTCACTTAGGAAAGTGACAGAGGATGAGACCACATCTGAGACCAGCTTATCTCAGACCTTAGGATAAGGGAGAGTTATTGACATACACTCACGAGAATGTAATCTCTGCTGCCCTGCAAAGTGTTTTTAAAAGGCAGGCTAAAGGGAAGAAGTCATGAAGTCAAGAATTCACTTTTATATAGTTAGCACTTGCGCCCACACATTTTCTGACCATGCTATTCTCAGTGAACTACCAAATCGGGTTTCCTACTTGAAAGGTTGGCATTTATTGAATACTTCTTTTCAATGGTACTGGGATCACAAAGAGCGTGCTGACTAGGTGGCTGTCATGTGGGGAGCAGAGGCTAAGAGCAGCTAGCAAGGAATGCGGGCCAGGAAAGGAGGAACATGGGAAACATTTGTCAGGGCAAACCCAGCCCTCGGCTCCCATGGAGCCGGGTGCAGCATCTACCTACCGATGGACCGACCAGGTGTTGGCTGTTTCTAGCACAGATGTTCTCACTGCTCATAGGTACTTCTGACTGTCTGCAGCATGATGAAGTTCAGTTCTGTTCCACACTGTCTGACATAAATAAGAGAACACTGGAAATTTCCCTTACTAGCCCTTTCTTTTACTGCATCATAAATTATTGTTCCTGCGCTCTTCCCAAGGGAGAGAGGAGCAATCATGCCAAAAGGAAATCTTAGAGTGAATAATTAAAAACAGTGCAAACTTGAATGTTTTCATCTCTACATTATTTAATGCTAACTGCAGAGGAATTGCTGGGGAATTGTTGATTTTGAGTAGTCACCAAATGCCAGAATTCCTGTTGATGGTGAAAATGGAAGTAAAATAAAATTAGTGGCCATAGCCATATCTTACAGTGAGCACTGAAGATATCCCATCTATCTGTCCCTCTGAAGCATGCAGTATTTTTTTACTGCCATCACCTGTCATGAATAACAAGTACTCTCAAAAATTGTTTTCCTGACTCTATTAAGTTCTGAAAGGTATATTGTCTCAATTGTTTCGATTTTTTAATTTGTAATTGGAGACATCTTTAAATTGATACAGGTAAGTGGTGCATAATTATTTTATCTGATGTTTGTTCTCTGGCCTTCTCTCTAACATGACAGTCAAACAACAAAGAGAGCTGAGCATCTACGACATGAAAGAAGCCAGGCTGGTTTCTAAAATCACTGTTCATTTGTCATTGATCTTGGAATTATCTATAAAATTTAATAGTTGATCAATTTCCAAAGCATTCACCAAGTGCTTTTATCTGTGAAATCTACTTTTGCTCTTAAGATGGCAGAAGCATAACTGGGCCCCACCTCGAAAGGATTTACAGCCTCGTATAATGTGGACACAACATGCCGAAACCTGTGGTGGCCTCTTGGGCAGTCCTTTTGGCCAGCAGAGATGGAGACTTCCTATCTGACCTGGGAAAAGGAGCAGATCGGACTCTTCCCGACAGTGGAGATTCTGAGGCTGAGCACTGAGTGTGTCATCCAAGTTTGAGGACACAGATGAGGAAACAAGCACGTCTTGGACCTTGATCTGATGATCGGTGGGGCTTCCTTAGCTGTGCTCAAGGACCAAGTTGAAGGACACAGACGAGGGTGCAAGCACCTCTTGGACCTCTGATCTGATGATCGGTGGGGCTTCCTTAGCTTTGTGTCATCTCCACTTCACCCTACCTGTCCCTTCCTTGTCTAAACTTCCTAAATGTCTGCTCTTTAAAAATGTTCTCCTTTGGAGGCAGTTCTTTCCAGGCCCCCTGAGCTCTCCACTCCAGACAGGGTCCTTTTGAAGGACACCTGGTGCCCAGCGGTGACCCTGAGCCCCCCTTCACCATCTCCTGTAGGGTTCACAATTCTCTGCTTCTTTCTTTGGGGAGTCAGGCTCTTCCATAGCTTTCTGAGGGATGATTCATGGCAGGTAAATTTTTTTTAAGTTCTTAAAACCTTTCATTTTCAGGTGGATTTTCATTCATAATTCATACCATTTGGGTGTAGAATTTTCAGCTGAGCCAAGACTCCCTTTGGTGTTGTGAGAGGAGTGTTCAGTGACCTTGTAGTTGTATCATTGACACTGATAGGAAGATAAGCATTGGTGCTGCTGGATACTCTGCCTTTACCCTGTCTTCCCCAGATGATCCAAAACCTTCTTATCTCTGGTGTTCTTAAATTTCATGATAATGTGCATCAATTTGGGTCTATTTTCGTACCACTTTGCCAGACACTCATAGAATCTTTCTGTAATTTTATGTTCTTTAATTCCTGGAGGAAGTCTTTAAATATATCTTAGATGATATCATCCTTTTTGCATTCCTGATTTCTATTTTTGGAACTCCTATTATTTGATTCAAACTTTCTGGAACTATTGCTTAATATTCTTCTCTCTCTTTTTTGTCTTCCTGTTAGTTCCTTTGGACTCCAATTTCTAGAAGATTTTCTCAACCATATGTTTCCATTTATCTAGTGATTTTTTAATATTTCCAATGTGTTTTTCATTTCCAAAACTCTTGTTTTCTTCTGGATATCCTTTTCCCTTCCAACACATAAATTCAAATTTTATATTTTTTGTAACAAGTGAAAGAAATCCTAACACATGAGTTTAAATTAGCCAGGAATCCTGCTGGGTTCTTTCAAAAGACTTCATATTCAAATCATCAAAACAATTCTATTAGTTGGGATTAATACTGCATACTACAGATAACAAAGAAGAAATCCAAGAGGTTGGTTTTTTAAAGATTAAAGTTACCTGGAAAGAAAATGAGAACGTGAATCAAAACAGTGGTGCCTTAGTCATGAGCAGTTCTGTCTGTGAACAATTTGATTCAAAAACAAGAGCATTTGGCATAATTTAGTTCCTATTTGCAAACTCTGCATCAGGTGGTGAATATGATCACAGCCATCCTTCCTGCAGAGCATGAACGTTCTTACTGTTTCCAGAATCATGGAACAAAATCCTGTCGTGGACTGAGGTACCACTGTGTAGGTCCCTCTTGCTCCACAGCCTTGAGCATAGAAATAAGTACAGAGAACAACTGAGTACAGACACGAGAGTGGCACTCTATTTTTTGAGGAACACTCACCTCTCCATTTTTAGCAGTGATTATCCAATTTATGTAGTAGCTAATGTTCTAATGGATAGTGCCATTTCCTCATCTCATTGATAAATACCCTACTTTGGTGTTTTTTAGTAATTTCCCATTTATACACCTCTGATGTGGACAGAACAAATGAGAAAAAATTCTCTTCTATCAGCAAAGAGTGGATGGAAGGTGAATCCAATCAGGACTCGGGGACTCTCGTCCTCTTTCTGACCCCACTCCTGCAGCCCCAGTGTAGGCTCTCCTGTGCGTCAGCAGAGGAGGCTGTGCACAGTCCGAACCTGAGGAGCCCAGGCCTCTTCTCAGTGCTCTTGGTGTCCCCTCCTTCCGCTTCGACAGCTGTCCTGGCTTTGTGACTTAGCTGCAGCCAGGTCTCCTTACAGGAGAGCCTCCCTTGGGGGTGTGGACTCCAGCGATGTTAGGTGGACCTCCTGGTTCTCTCTAAAACACTGCAGCCATGCTGTGAGTCCATCTCTCATCTCCTCTCATTTCTCCTCTCATGAGACTGGCAGGGAACCAACCTCGTGCACGAAACACTGATGAGAGACAAACAGAAATCACAAGCCAGGGCTCGCCTAACACTCCCTTTGTGTACCTCCATTCTAAATGCAACACATGTTCTACTCAGTGTTCACATTTCACTCCTCTACGGATTTCTGCTCATTGCTATCATTCTTCCATTTCTGTAGGGGAGATGTTTTTGACATAGAAGGACTTCTAGATGTGTCCTAGACCGTATTGCATGGTAGTGGAGCAGATCTACGCAAGCTCCATCTGACCTGAGCGCTTCCCGCTGTCCCCACTCTGCTATGCCTGCTCCTCAGTGCCTCACTCAGCACCTACTTCCTGGAAATCCTAGTTAACCTCTCAGATGGATTTGTGTGTCCATAGAAAAAAGTCAATAGTCATCCAGAGTGTGCAGGCCTTACACTCACAGACTGGACCATCAGCCACTTGGAAGTCACAAACCAGTGGATGGAGCAGACCAAAGGGCCCCAAGAACCACGCAGCTTTTGATCCAACCTCAGCACCCCGAACCCACAGGCAAATCCAGCTGGATTCGGGATCCGTGGAACCAGATAGCCTGGCTACATGCATCAAGGAGTGAACAGTGGACCCTGAATACTATTCTGACTTTAGGTCTTTCCTTGTGGGTTTTGTAACTCTAAGCGATCTCTTCCTCTTTCTGTACCTCCGATTCTCCGTTTCTACACAGGTGAACTCTGCTGACCTCCTGTACACACCACTTGACATGAAGTCACACAGATTCTGTAACTGCACAAGCCTCCCAGGGCCAGAGAGGAAACTTCCTCTGTGCGGTGTCAGCGTGCACAGTGAGCAACAGGCCTGGACTTCTGCCACCCAAGTCCTGACTCTTCCAGGACAAGCACTCACTGGCCTCTAGGTCAGCACCCTCGCCAAGTTTTCCTCCTGCTCCATGAGACACACATCAAGCTTTTTAGTTGATCCTTCTTCCTCTTGACCTTTGAAAATCGGAGCCCTTAGGGCTCGGTCATTGTCCCTATTCTCTTCCGCTTTGGTCATTACAGGACCTCATCTGCTGACCTAATTTCAAGCCTCTGATTCTCAAAACTGTCCTTGGCTCAGCCCTCTCTCTCAGGCTCTTAACCTCCTTGTGGCCCCGCGCAGTCCGCATCTCCGCCAGGGCCTCCAGCATCTCCAGTCTGCCGTGTCCTGCAATGACACTCAATCTCCTCACAACCCTCCCTAGTCATACACTTCATGTGCTGTTCATCCTTTTGGTTATTGAAGCCTCAGACAGTGGAGTCATCCCAACTCTGCCCCTCAGATGTTTCCAGGCCATGCAGAAATCCTGCTGCGATAAAGCCATGTCTGCAATGCCCCACTCTCTGTCACTCCCCTGCAATACTGATTAAAGCCACCCTGCCCTTTCTCCTGGCCCAGCACAACTACTTTTTAACTGGATCCTATGTACATCTTTACTACTTTATTCCCTTTTACTCCTACAGCAGCCAAAGTGATGCTTTAAAAAACAACAGAAAACATTAGGCTCTGTGCAGATCCCTGCTCAAAACCCTCTGATGTTTTGGGATTCCATTCCAGGCCAAAGCCAACTTCGTCATGGTGACTGAGGAGGCCAGGCACTCCTCTTAGTTCTCCACACCTCAGCGTGAGTTCCTGCCTCGTTCTGTCAGCTCCAGTCCCACAGCCTCCTACCCGTCTTCGGCCTCAGAGCATCAGCCCCGTCTTCTGGCTTGGGCACCCACCCCTCAGGTGTGTCTATGGTTCAACCCCAACTTCCCCACCCCCGCCCCACTGAGCGCCTCCCTGGACCATCCTGTCTGAAGCCGCCCGCTGCCCCTTTGTCCTGAGCACTCTGCACAGTGGTCTTTTTCCCTCTAGCTCTGTCGCCTTCTAATACACTAGGTGATTTGTTTGCTACTATGTTGTTTTTTTGTTGCTTGTCTGGCTGAATCGTGGGCTCCATGGTGGCACTGAGCAACATCCCCAGGCTATTGTTTACTTTGGGACAGGGTCTTGCCTACCCACTAAATTGCCCAGTCTGGGCTTGAACTTGAGATTCCGTTTCATTCAGTGCTGTTTCTCTAGCACCTAGAACACTGACTAGCTTCACATCCCCTGAGCCAGTGACAGAACCAGAACACGTAATACAAACAACACTAAACTCTTTCCAAAGGAAGAGCACAGAGAAATCACAGAATGAAAGGGTGTTAGACTGGGGCTACAAAGAAAAGGCTGACCTGTCTCGGGCAGGCCCAGCTCCCAGCCTCATGCTCTTCATCCATGTAGCTCCTCTCAAGGCCCCCTCCTTGGGGAGGACAATCATCTTTGGAGAAACAACTTTAAAGCCAGAGCTAATTCTTTGTTCTTGAGTAAAAAGGCAAGCATCCTCAAGCTATTTCTTCTCACTTTTATAAATACTTGAATCTTCTTTTATCAGTAATGGCAAAATCCATCATCCCACAGTGAAAGAAAGAGTCCCCCAATTGAATGCTTTTAAAGAACATTTGTATTTAATCTAATTGAATCTAATCTAAATTCTAATGAAGTAGCCAAGCAGCAAATATAGATAGCTGGTGTCAGACGCTTCCTCTTTCTCTAAAAGGATGAGCTGAAATGACTCGCAGGGCTGAAGGGCGGGGTCTTGGGTCACTTCAGTGGAGGGATTTGGCACAGGATGGGGACAGAAAATGTTCAGTTTAGACAAAACCATCACATTATCCATGTTTACTTTCAGGGAACAGATGTTTTAGGAGCTTTTTCTGGGAGCAGGGGACAGGATTCATTATCACAAGCCTGTCCACTGTCTGTCACAAAGGGCCCCTCAAGGCCACCACGCACTGCCAGGGGAGGCCCTGGTGCTGTATGCCAGCTGGGCAGGACCCAGGCATGCGTGCCAAGGCCCCTGCTCCTTCTGTTGCCACACCTCCTTTATGTTTCCCATAACCACATTGTTTAGGAAAACACGTCCAACATGCTAGAGGACTAATTAACAAGGTATCGCTATTCTTAAAATAAAGAATAACTATTTGATCCAATATAAAATTTGATAAACCTCCTAAGCTTAGATTGTTAAAAATAGCTTGTAGGGAAGGAGACAGTTTCCTTGTCCTTGTGTCGAAGGGTTTGTTTTCCGTTGTTGCCATAGCCAGTCAACGTCTGAAAATATTAAAGGGAAAGTTACAAAATAAAAATCCTATACTTTTGAAATCATAGGCTATTTTGAGCAGCTCGACTAGATCTCGTGCTGTCCTGTCCTGCACGCTTGGTGAACCATCCCCCCGCTCAGCCGTGCTGTGTGCACTACCCGGCAGTGGGCGCTTGGAGGGCTGCGTGAAGACTGGCCATGTGTCCGAGAGCTCGGACAGGGAAGGTGCTGCAGCTCCTGCTACGTCAGTGTCCACGTGCCTCCCTTCCATCACGTCACCACAGGGCAGTAGCTGCTCACATTATCTCAAG